>MU279800.1:0-187670 GCA_022385655.1 Xylaria intraflava | reverse complement strand
TTATTAGTTGAATTGAACTACTGTTCCAAGCCCCTATTACGCGCTATTCGTGAACTATCATCCCGAACTTAGCTGCTGTACAGGCCCTTGTCACACTGTGTCTAACGTGTATAGCCTTCGTTACAAATGTGTGCATAACTTCAGGCAGCACATGTATAGGGGAAGGGATAAATATAAGTCTCGGCACACATGTACCTAGGTACATGTGTGGTAAGGCATTGGTGTGTGTCTGAGAAATGTACAGTCCTTTTAGGGAGGTAAGGCATAGCTGAGGTGCTGTAGGTAAGGACTGTTCATACTTCTGTATGACACTTCCAGCCTTCGCAACTCTGCCAGTTTTGATGTTAGGAATGCGCACTCTTCTGATCTGTAAAGTTCATTGATTTATAATTCCGATTCTTTTGAGTGCATGCTTCTAGCTACTCCGGCTGTCCTGATGCACACCTCCAAAGTTGAGGTACCAATGTACCTTTCGGAACTCAGTGATTGGTGCCAGATAAGCCCCAGCTGAGCTGATAAGGCCGAAAATGGTCTAGCAGCCCACTTAGTAAGGGCTCGGCATTTCCAGGTAACTTTGTACACATAATTGAACTTCCGATCTTTGCAACCACTTTATTAAATGAGGAAAAATCGTAAAAATGTAAACTCTTCTGATGTGTATTGAGAAATGGCTTGCGATTCCGGAAATGCAGGATGCACGATTGCGACTTGTTTTGAGCTTGCAAGACTGCTCCGCAAAATCGGAAGTACCAATGTACCTCGCGACAATTGGGCCCCGCTTCCGGTGGGGACTATGCAGTAAAACCAGGAGGTTATGCAGCAAACCCAGGAGGTTTGGCCCCTCTGGGAGGACTCCACACTTAATTGCCTAGCAGGTCAGCCAGATGGCTCCTGATTGGCCGGCCTCCTGGCCAAAATTCCGGAGCCCCACAATAACCTCCTGCAGGAGGTTTCCATCATTTGTATACTAGTTGTGGAGGCTTTGGCTGTCTCGGGTAGTACGTGCTTCAGCTCGGGCATTGACGAATGCATCATATTCTTGGCAGCAGTTCAGTTCATCAAGATTGAGCTTCGTATGATTAGCGAGAACGGATCATTATTACTGCGAGAATGGATTGATGTACCGCTACACAGCCACCGTCTTTTCGACCTTTTCGCAGCTTGATGCATTGAGAGCACTTGTTGGACCGGGCGCCAACATCTTTTGCGCAAAAGTGGTCAATATTGCGAGTGATGTGTGCGACGCAATTGCCGCAGACGGTTTCGTCTTCCTCATGCTTGTCCGGATCCTATTCTGTACCGGGTTAGCATTTACTCTCACTGGGCAGTGTGATGTCTTACCAGCCGAGCGGGGGGTCGATACACCATCAAAACTGACTTGCTGGGTGCTTTGATCGTCAGCGTTTGCGGCATCGGTACTGGTCTGGTTCGGTGCTGGGCTGGCTGTCGTACGTGCGACATGGATACTTCGTGTGGCGCGAGTGATGCGTGTGGTGCCGGGGGTTGTTCTGATCATTGCGGCGTGCGGCGCGGATGCTACGTGCGCTGCGCGTGGCACCGGGATTAACCCGGTCCTTACCACGGCGTCGCGGGGCCATCTCAATCAGTGTGGTGTGTGGAGGTTGTGATGGTTTTGTGGTGTTGTGATGCATGGTGTGACGAAGAAGGAGAAGAGAAGGGGGAGGGGGAGGGAAGATAAACAACACAAATTGGGCGTGAGGTGGGCAGTTACAGACTACTTAGCTCATAAGCGCTAGCTTAAGCCAAGTATCCTGCTAAGGCTCACGCTCCCTAATACAAGTATTCCCTTCCCTACTACCTACCTGCCGGCCCCGACATGTGCTCTAAGTGTGCTGTAAATAGATCATAGAGGGCGCCACTAGGTTACGGGAAGCACAACAAGGCTACCGGGGGCGCAACTAAGTTACGAAAAGCACAACCAGGCCACAGAGAGCACAATTAGGCTATGAGAGGCGCAATTAAGCCACGGAAACGCAACCAGGCTACGGAACAACACAATCAGGCTACGAAAAAGCACAGTTGAGCTACAGAGACGCAACTAGGCCACGGAAAAGCGCAACCAGACCCTAGAACAACGCAATCAGGCTACGGAAAAGTATAATTGAGCTACGGGGACGCAACCAGGTCACGGAAAAGCGCAATTAAGCTACGGGGTTGTCATCAAGCTGTCACTAATGAGCAGTCACTGAGCTACGGAACAGTCATTTATCTAAAGATAACGCATACTGGCAAACAATAAGGATGAGTGATATCCGTTTATAAATAGAGGTAGACATTTAGTATATCTTTCTCTTATGTATCACACTTCTTACTTATCACCACTTTAATCTGTATTGCCGATGTCAAAGCAGAAATGACGTATGTCTTCCTTAATCTTTCTCATGTATGATCTACTAACATTTTTCAGTACTAATATCTACGTCGAGATACCCGTACGTCACAACTCTGAGGCAGCTATTCAAGTATATATTAATTAACTTTTACATATTTATTCTATATCTAACTTATTTAATTAGGCTGTTCCACCACCACCTCCTAGCTCTTGGGCTCATGAAGACGTGGTTTTGGTTGTTTCCGACATTTCTATGATGACACTACCTATGGGTAATGATCAGTTGAAACCATATTGTCACAATGACCTCCAAAAAGCTGTTTTGGAGCTTTCAAGGCATGATCCCCTGATCGTACGAGGAGCTATCACCAAGGCGCAAACTAATTCCCATCGGCCCTCTTATATCAATGCACTACTCATCGTAAGTAGGGGTATACAGTGTGATGTTCCCTGTACTAGTTGTGTTTCTAAAGCTGAGAAAAGCGATCTCAGAGTAGCACATCCTTTCCCTTATTGTGTTTGCCTATCCGGTCATTTCAGTGGCTGCTGTTCTAACTGCAAGTACTAAGACCATGGCGCCCGCTGTTCTGTACGAGATCCTGAGCACTGAATATGGCCAGAAGATATACCACAGTGGTGCTTTACAGCTCTTTACACCATTTTACCTACCGCGCTGCGTACTAGCAACTTACATACCCAGTAGCTTATATATTAAGCAACTTATGTACTGAGCGGCTTGTGTACGAGTGACTTATGTACGAGCGACTTATGTACTAAGCGACTTACGTATTTGGTGAACTAAGGAATTGGGAGTAGTATTCCGTACATTCTCCCGGAATATAATTTTGTCATGTATGCATCAATGGACCTCCATAAACGGGGCTCTCGATAGGTTGTTGAGTGATGATACTATGGTTTGCCAACCTTTCTTTCTCTTTGTGCTGTGTCGTTTTTCTGTGTTGTTGATATGCAGCCTTAGAAATCTCGATTTTGTAGACACTGCACATAATCTTGTGATTCTCTTCATGCTGAGCCTGGTGATGTGGACGGTTTTGCTTGGATACCATCTTGCCACAGTCCGCACACTGGAATTGGCTCGTGTTGTTGTGAACCCTTTTGTGTTTGGATAGGTGCATGACATACTTCTTACACTCAGGACACTGGACAGAGCCAGGTTTTTTCCCTGGTAGGCAGCCCATACTGCTTAAAAATGTAAAAAATGAAGGTCTAATAGATTGACTGTTTAATTTCGGTCAGAATGGGGTATTATACATGTTGGTAGCCCAAATATTCATCTCAGAAATGAGAGTTGAGAAGGTTTGAGTATATGGAGATCTAAGTCAATACAGGGATTATATTGCGGGGTATTGAGGGCATGTAGTTGAAATTCAACCCCGCAAATTTAAAGTGCGGCTTAAAGTGGGACCGGATCGGCCAATCGCTTTTCATTATCTAATCGGTATTAGTTTAGATAAACATTGCCTAGGTACCTTAGCTTGACCGCTTTCTCATAGGTACTCATCTTTGGGATAGGCATGTTTCGACAGACTTGACTTCGACCCGACTCAACTGTGGTGTATGTACGTACTGTACCGATCTCCGCTCCGTCTCTCCTTTTCTATACAAACTACCTACCATCTTTGGAACGCTAACATACCTAGCGCGGAAAGGTACGTCTTTTTTTTTGCTACGAATACAGTCGACTCTGGTTATAAGCATGCGTTTCAGAATGGCCTAAAAGATGCTTACTTGGAGAGATTCCCTATAACGAGTGCCCCACTTTAGTCATATGATGTACTTTCCTGCCACTTTGGCTGCAAAAGTGCGCCTAAGTACCTTCGTACCCATGCTATTCCCCGCTTTATTAGGATATAAAGTGGGGCTCGTCGCGAATAATAGCCCATTTTGTTTCTATATAAGCATATTTTCCGATCAATCACATAAATTTTTGATGCCATATTACAATAGCCAGGAAAATGCTCTTCGCCCATACAAATTTGGTCGGGATCGCCAAAATCAATGCTTATTTGGAGAAAATGCTTATAGTTGGTAGTGCTTATAGCCAGAGTCGACTGTAACCGACTCGCTCCCACACCCTCCCCCAGGCGCGTTATACACAATTCTGACCCATAAGCTTGGCCGTGTATGTCCGACGACAGAATCCGTGACTTCAGTCGGTACCGTTCAGCTCATCCGTCATTATCAAATAAACGACACCAATACATTGACAGGGTCGGTTTGGATACTCGCGTCCAACACCAGCCATCCTTTGTCTCCCAGCCCATCGCTATCAGTTCTTATATCTCATGTCAATTGAATGAACGTCGTCTCGTGGTTGGAAAGTATCGAACCCAGCGCTTCGGACGACAGCGCCCATCCGCGACTATGCGATACCCGGAAGGGTAAACGTAAACGACGACAAGTTCCTTCGCCATCCCCCTCCGTGGCTGGCATGAACGCCGCCGCGACACCGCCTACTAAGCGACCACGACCTAATAACGATGACGGCAATTCGGAGCTAGAACGTACGCCGACAGGGCATAGCAATGCCTGGTCAACAGAAAGCAGCCGGTCATCAGCATCTCGAATATCCGCTACGAAGCGCTTGGCCAAACTCGAGGTTACTAGGAGTCCGGTCCATATAACACAGATCAGCCAGAATGACGGTCGCATCCCGCTCGAGCTCAAGACCATACTACGGCATTTGGACAGCTTTCAACAGCGCGTGGGCATAGTGCCCGCACACCTCATGGCTGAAGTCCAGGCACGCGCCAAAATAGATGATGACTTCTTCAACTTCACGCCTTGGACGTTTGCTAGCGGTACTGCCGACGATACTCTTCTCTCATCGTCCCCGGCGCCCTCTCTATGCGAGGTTTTGAAAGTGTTCGACTCCGCCAAAGAATGTTTAAACGAAGATCATGCTGAATCGACGTGGAATGCTCTCGTTCACTGGCCCGTCTTTGAATTGGCCTTGGGGCCGATAGCGGATACCATAAGAGCGACGAACTCTCTCGGTCCTGGAGATGAGTCGGTGGTTCTACGGCAAACTCGTGAACAAATTCGGATTCGTGGCATGCCGTGCACGGCAGCGAGGCTGACCGACCGTCCCCACGGCTCCAAGATGGTAGACTATTGCATCTTTGTTGAGCCTCGTCCGCACGAAGCTGGAAGGATTGCCGATGTACGTGAGAAACTTGGACTTACATACATCAACCATACCGATTATCACGCCCTTCGAAAACGCCCTATCATACTCAGTGCCGAGTCTAAGAGGCCTGGCGAGGGTTCTAGAAACGCGCAATTGCAACTCAGCGTCTGGCAAGCTGCGCAATGGGCTTTTATTGAGAAGCTGTTGGCATTCCGGTGGACAACCGAAGAAAACGCGGAGCGGCCACCCATCATTCCGTTCCTCCCAGCGCTTATCATCCAGGGCCATGAATGGCATTTTGCCGCGACTACCAGGTCCAACAACGAAACGGTGCGTACCGATGCCTCTCAGCGCCATAGCTCGCACTAATTGGGATGTATTCTAGACATTGTGGATCAAGCAGCCGATCGGAACCACCGAGAGCCTCCTTGGTATATTCCAGATCATTCATTCTTTGCATCACGTTACGGCGTGGATAGGCAACACATACTGGCCCTGGTACCGACGGGCAATTTTGCAATTGTCGGAGGAAGAAACACCGTCAATTCCCTGAACAGGACGTACTGTGATCGTTCGTCCCATATGTACTCTGTGCTTGAGTCGCTTACCGGCATCAGGTCTTCTAGAGACGTCAGCGCTTGCTGAGACATAGGCTTGGTTCTCAGCATACTCTACAGACCGCTCCTACGTCCTCTCTTTCCTGACTTGCTACGTTACGCCCTCCGGGGCCGAAATCCGCGCGCCGGTTATCAAAGTACAGTAGACACTGCAATCCGGGCCGACGGCAAATGGCGACTAAAGGGCGCTGTGGTGCGATCGGCCACTTAGCAAAGGATGAGAGTGCGTGACATGAGGTGACCGCCTCGTGTAATATCAGCAAGCGGCCGAATTCCACCGCTGAATTATTGGTCCTGATCCCTGCTTATTGAAGCTGAATACTCGGTGTATGGGCCAGTTCAAGCCATGCTTTTGACAGACACGCGACTTCTCGAAGGCGTTGGTCAGGCATTACCGAAGGGGTATGGGTCGCCACGGCTTGACGGCTATACAGAACACGGATTCAAAACGAGCGTGACTCACAGCCGCTACAAGCCTATGGCGAAATATATATCGCTGCTACTGCGGCTTGCGAGCGCAGCCTTTAACTGGTAGAGTCCATAGCCCAGCGGACTTGGCATCGGAAGTTCTCGTCGTGTTCGAAGTAGATAGTATGGTAGGTGGACATGGAGCCCCAGCGTGGCCTCGTCACGCCTTGCCTTACGCGAGTGCCCGGAGGCATCGCTTTGTGATGCCTAGGTGCTGAACACAACTAAAATAATAAATAGATAATGTGGACGAGTCAACAATTTCCCGACGCCCCTGGGCAGTCCCTCTAAGAATGTGTTTGCCAAGTTCCACCATCACTTACCCGGTCCCGCCCGGCAGCCGTCAATGTTGGGATCCTATTCTCCAGCATGATCGTAGTCGCCAAACCGCCTCAACTCTACTACGAAGGTGTACTCTATTATACAGTAGGTAGTAGTTCTTGCGATGGCTAGGAACGGTCTTGGCCATCCGGATAAAGCAAGTATGCAATTAAACCATACGCCCGCTCTGACCGCTTCGCGTCATCAACGCGCGTCTCGGACAGTCAACCCAGATTCCAGATTCCACCTATCTTAGATATAACATCTCAATAGCTGGCTACTGGTATGTCCCGACGTCTCATGACAAACATGCCGGAAATCCCCGACACAGACGAGGCGACAACGGAGGAGCTTTGGAGATTGGTCAAATGTAAGGGCACTGCAGACACAGGATCATTTACTCCACACGCGCGATACGAAGAGGTACATGATGAGGGCAGGGACTCGTCATCTGGTCAAGCCGAGACTGAGATGGAATGGGATGAGAGCGAAGAGGAGGATCCTTGGGAGAAAATGGAAAGAGAGCTATTGGTCGCCAAGGACGACGACCCTCTCATACCGAGCGAAGACCAGATCAGCTCCACGTGGATGAAGGGCTTGGCTACATGGTCGGCTCTCGTATCGGCTGCAGAGCAAATTCCCCCAACCCACTGGCCTGCTGCCATTTTAGATCCCTCGGTCATGCTGAACCAAATGCCCCCTCTTCCTCGAACAGTTCCTCGCAAGACGCTAGCCGGACGACCAACGTGGCGCGTTTCGCATATCGATCACGGGAGTGTGGAGGTCACCGGCGCCAAGCGGTATATAGGCCTCAAGGTTTCGAAGCCTATGCGATGCCTGGTCTCCGATCCGGCCGACTGTTTCCAATACGGGAGGACTGGGGGAGCCTCATCTACGGGGCCTGATACTACTCCAAAAGCGCTATCGATTTTGACGCTGTGCTGGTCCTATATCCTGTCAGTCCGACTGTTGGAACTTCAGGGTAGGCCCGTACATTTTTCCGGGCATCGTTTGCAACCCACTTTGAATCAATACCAATGCGGACCCGAGAAAGTGCTTCTCGAACTCCCCGCTTCGGCTTCCCCCGGTCTCGTTCGTTGGCTATGCGCTGTGTTGGCGCCGGCGCTTGGCTGGGCTACGGATACAACGCAAGATTTCCCACCGTGGGCATCGTTCTGTGCCGGGGATGTGCAATTCGTCATATGTACGGCTCAGGCTATTTCTTTTGCTGATAGCAGAGCTCCAAGCTCTCGTGAAGCGATGGAGTATCTTACTGAGTTCGTCGGCCTGTACAGCCTAGGGCCCGAGCAACCAGGGGACAGCGACCTACACATGTCTTTGGCACCGTACACGGCAGGATTATTGGCAGCGCTGGCACTGCCATTCTACGACATGAATGGTCTCCAGCCGCGGATACCGGCCGCGGGCCTCAAAAGCCCCACCACCTCCGGCCTGACCCCGAGTATGCGTAGAGACATCGAGCAGTACTACAGCGATATACCCTACTATATGACGCTGAGTATGGACCCCCTAGCAGTCGGGTCTATGGTATGGAGCATATTCTGGCAACCGGGAATCAAGTGCAATCTCGTCAGTCCATGGCTAGGATCTATTCTCAGCGCGATCCAGCCCTTGATAGCGTCTAGGGATCTAGGTGGACTCGCAAAAGTATTCATGCTCCGACGGCCGCGCGTTTCTCTGATGTGGTTGGGGATATTTCTCCTGGGTGATCCCGCCATACTCGACCACATAGAGCGCTACCTTGGCCAGCTTGAAGAACGTCGCTTTTGCGGTTCGCTGGCGCGGCCAGATAGTACGGTGGCTTCTTGGACGGGGTCTCGTCAGTCCTTTTGGGATGAAGAAGAGTCGCGGATGGCGGAGAATTGGAGTGAGGTGTCGCGAGCCGACGTCCTCAGACGCCGCCATATCCGACGGTTATGGGACGACCGGTGGTTACTTTTCTCCTGGGAACCATTTGGAATGATTGCGAGAAGGGATATCGAGCCAGAGCTCCTGGAGCAGTTCGAGGTCCCCTATCTGCGTCAATACGTCCACTGGACGTGGCTTGTCGCGGATGAAACTGCACGGATACAGCGTGGATTCAGAGCGGACACGGGCAGATTTGTAGAGAGTAATATCCCGGGCGAGGCAGAGTTGGTTCCTTTGGGGAAACCTTCAAAGCCGGGCACGGGCACGGGCGCGGGCACAAGCCGGCTAGCACCGTCGAAGATGGCTACGTTGTCGATGCTTCACCATAGCATTTCAGACTCGTTGAACGACCGGTCACTGGACATTGCGGCTATTCCGGGTCTCAATAAGGACCACGCATGGCTGCAGGACTGGAGGGGCCTCGAGTGATTCATCTCGACGGGCAATCAAGATTCAGGCAGCTAATACCTAACTAGATTGATAGTATCCCACAATATTCCAACTGACTGTGAAGGCGTCTAGCCATATGTCGCAATAGCACGACGGTTCCGCATCCGGTAAGGAGCATCTTTACCACCGGCTTCGTGGCCTAATGGCTAGGGCGCTAGATTTCGGTGTTCATAACACTCCTCTAGAGATTGTCGGTTCGAGTCCGGCCGAAGTCGATTTATCGTTTTGCTCCGTCTAGTGATTGCTGTCGCTGGCTGGTCTTTTCGTCTACTTATTATTATTTTTTGACACTTGCAAAAGGTACAACGCGAGGGATGTGTCCAAATCATCCGCGCCGGGTATTCCCCGTCAACCAGTACAGAACGGATTGTTTATTCTACCTACAGGCCGGCTCTCTCTATTATGGGCCGGACTTTCTTGCTCGGCCGAGTCCGGAGGCTTCTCCGACCGGCGCGCGGCTAACCGCGGCTAGAACAGTGCCGCTACAGCCCGGCGCCGGTGTCGGCCCAACAAAGCCCCTTATCTTTCCCGATAAAGCGTGCAATTGTCGCTCTTCGACGCTCTCCGACGCGACAACTTGCCAGCGTCAACCATTGCCGGCGCCGTCCCCATCACGAGTGCTCGCTGCCCCACGAGTGCTCCCACCATGTCTGCCTCGCTGCCTGGCAACCGGGAGCTGCCCGAGTCGCAGTATGACCTGAGCACGTACTGGGGTCGCGTGCGCCATACCGCGAGCATCACCGACCCGACGTGAGTCTCCTCTCTCTCTCTCTCTCTCTCTCTACGTCGCGTGTGTGTCCGGTGCTGATCCCACATTCCCCAGCACGCTCCTGGCCGGGAAGAGTGGCCTCGAAAATGCGAAGAGGCTGGTCATGGCGTATAAGCAGGGCGAGATCAAGGAGATGACTCCCGAGCTGTGGAAGGCGAAGAAGATTGTCGACTCGACCATCCATCCCGGTACGCCGATGAGCTTGCGCGCTTCGCTCCAGGACTTCGGCAAGTAGACTTGGCTAATCCCGGCGCGACACCACTATCTAGATACCGGCGAGCCCGTCCTACTGCCCTTTCGAATGTCCTGCTTCGCTCTCTCCAACTTGGTCGTCACGGCGGGGATGCTGACACCGGGCCTATCGGTATGCGCTCCCTCCACACACAAATTCCTGCTGTTTCTCGCTTCCCCCTTATTCTGTCGGGAGCAAGCGGTGATCAAGCTAATCCGTCGTCGTTTTCACACAGAACACGGGCACCGTCCTCTGGCAAATCACGAACCAGTCCCTCAACGTCGCCATCAACCACGCGAACGCGAACAAGTCGACGCCTCTCTCGTACGCAAAGCTCGCGCAATCCTACCTCCTTGCCGTAGGCGCCTCGTGCTCCGTAGCCGTGGGGTTGAACTCCCTCGTGCCCCGCCTGAAGCGCGTATCGCCCTCGACGAGGCTGATTCTCGGTCGTCTTGTGCCCTTCGCCGCCGTCGCGTCCGCCGGCTTCCTCAATGTCTTCCTCATGCGAGGCGAGGAGATGCGCGTCGGCATCGACGTGTACCCCGTGCTCTCGGCCGCCGATAAGGCACGACTGGCGGCCGAAGGAAAGGCCGAAGGCGACGTGCCGTCGCTGGGCAAGAGTCGCAAGGCCGCCAGGCTGGCGGTCGGCGAGACGGCGCTCAGTCGCGTGCTCAATAGCAGCCCCATCATGGTCGTGCCACCGCTCATTCTCGTCCGGCTGCAGCGCACCGAGTGGTTGCGCAGAAACCCGCGCTTCACGCTCCCTGTGAACTTGGGCCTCATCCTCGGCATGAGCTACGTTGCGTTGCCGCTTGCACTTGCAGCGTTCCCACAGCGCCAGCGGATCCGCGCCGAGAGTCTCGAGGAGGAGTTCCACGGTCGTGGTGGAGATGCTGGCATGGTCGTTTTCAATCGTGGAATCTGACAACAGGTCCCAGGGAATCCTTCGGAGTATTAAAGTCTTATTAGAGTCATATAGAGGTATTGATGCGAGCATTAGATTTCATTTTTAACGATTGGAAGATTTACGAATCTCTTATTTTCGATTGCCGGGCGTCACTGGCACGGGACGACTGGCCTGTCGTTTTGTCTGAGCCGGCAAATAGGGGCTGATGATGAATGACATCATGTTCAGAAATAGACCACCGAAACGAGAGCCCCGATGGAATCCTCTCGTGAAAAAGCGAGGGAGTACTCTTTCAGGGGAGATAGAAGCCATAAGAAGGCTCGAATACAATCCGTTGTGCATCGACCGGCTATACCGGCTATCAATCACTCTACCTCTACCTGTCCGTGGCTTGAACCCGATGGCCATGAATCTTGTGTACCGTTTTGTACCCTCACGATTATTCATGTAGCGACTTGCGAGGAATCAGGAGTCTGATTCTATCCTTCACCGTGCCGTCAACCTGGCCGGCGTTCGGAGTTCCTATCCAGCACAGGCTTGCAGTTTGCCTGCTGGCGTAGATGCTACACTACCCAGTCTTTAATCTGATTGATCATCAGCGAGGCCCAATATATACTTATATATAGCTATGGACAGCGTCGGGCCTCACGATTCAGCATGGGAGACAGCGTCTAATTAGTGTTCGTGCACGATTTCTGCGCGATTTGTGACGGATAGATACTACGTCAGGGCCATTCGCATTCATGGGGAAATGACTAGACAGGCAAGACACTAACAAATTCTGGATCAGCCTCTGGTGATCGTGGACGTAATTTGTTCTAATGTACTTTGCTTCTGCTCGCGTCCCCGCGGTGCGTGCCAACTCATTCCCGTTCCAAATTCGCACTCCAACGTCGCCTCAGTCCTTGAACGTTGCTGCCTCCCAACATGAGTGATTTGATCTATTGAGCGGTTAGATATTAGAAGTACTCAGCATCGTATTGATCTATATGGCCGCCGTGGCGCGGTATACCACCGCCTACAGACTGTCGCCGTATAGGCATATACAAAAGGGGCACCAACACAAGTTACGACCCAACCAGATCCACCATATTGATTACCCGTTCGGAAGCATTGCTTAAACCTCCCAGCCTTGCTAAGGCATAGTACTTGACCAAAATACCGCTTGCTTCCACCCATGTTCACTCATTGGGTGAGTCCTTTGCAGTAGTGGTCACGCGGACGGAAGACAAGCCTGTGCCGGTCTCATCTAGTCCTCCTGCCCACATGGACGTGACATGGTGCGGTCGAGGACAGGGCTCGTCTCATGATAAGCTATGGCCTTGCCAGTGCATCCCCGGACCCGAAGAAGAATGGCGACAAGGCATCGTAAGTCGCAAGCCTCATTTCAGCACCACTTAGCCAACGGTCCGGTAGGAACTTGAACGACTGCGGAAAGTATTCTTCATTGTGGTGGGGACTGTAGATGTTCACACCAACCTGCGTCCCAGGCGGTATGACGTCCCCGTCCACAATCAGGGGCTGGCTTTTCTCAAGCACTGCTTCGCGACAAAAGTTGAGAGTACCGGGGGTGTCATTCGTGAAGACTAGATAGTCGATACACGCACGAAGGTATACTTCCGCAGCCAAGCGCAGATGCAATTGTTTCGCCACCTGTGAAATGGTTAGAGACTATCACAGCTTCGCTTCGCTTCACAAGATAGATCGCAAACCTGCAGCGAAGAAGAATACACCCTCCATCGAGGGGTTCCCTCCACCTCAAATTCTGAACGTCGACATCCGAAGTACTATGGAAGACAGGGAGCACATCATGTTTTGCATTGACCAGCTCCAAGAGTCGAGTAGTACTCGTTTTCGAGATGATGCCTGGGAGCCAGGCTCGTCGACCGTTGGTAAATAGATTTATAATCAAGTCAGGTTTCACTTAGGTTAGCGAGGTGTACTGCAGGCAGGTATTCACACGATATTTCCCAAACGGGACGGCTTTGGTACGATAACTGTGAGTATCATCGTAGTCGTCATGAAAATCTTGCTTTCATCTGGCTGTGTAGCAGGGTAGGCGTATGATTTTGTGACTCTCTCGTTTTCGTGAATATATATGTACCGTGCCTCAGAAGTTCCCGAGCGCTTGTTGGGAGGATTCACAGTGCGATATGTCATCTCGTTGCGGCGCGTGGAGGCATTGTCCCGTTGTAAGCGCGTGAACTGGATACTAACAAGTCCATTTTCACTGGTAGTTATCGGATATAATGTGTGACGAAGGGGCAGGCTGAGTGACGTACTTCACCCAAATGCGGTGCGCACCGCGTTGATGCATGGGAAGAGGCCGGGGGGTGAGGCGAAAGTTGTGACGAGATTCTTCAGCAGGTTAGCTTGTAGAAATGTAGACAGTAGATCGATCTAACGAATAGGTAGATTCAAAGAAGGATAAAACCATCCAAAGGCAGAGAATCGAAGAGTTCCCTTACATACCAAGAGAGATCCGGGTATGTCCCGTACTTGGAGTCCTGCAGACTGATATCCCTTGATTCCCGTAAGGGATCTCGATAACTGAGGGCTATACGGAACGCACGCAAATTATACCGGCGAGGATGACCATCAAAGTCTTTGAGCTGATTCGATAGGATGACCGTAGACGCTAGATAGTCACTCACAACAGCCCATCCTTTACCGGTTCCTTCGTCGCCACGTCGGAGCAAAACGTCACATCATACAAAGCTCCGAGCCACAAAACCCGAGGTCCTGCTATGAGTGAATCTGGGCCTTGCCTACTTTACGCCTTGTAGATTGAGTAGATATTAAGTGGCTCCTTTGCTTTGACTGAATACGTCTACACGATCTACCACCATCCATAGTGATCAATCGCTCAAGTTTATAGCGACGGCAGTGGTAGACTCCATTGCATTGAGTAGTTTCTTTTTAAGACACCCGCAAGACCCCTTAGATGAAGGCAGCTCTTAGGACCTACCGACGAGGGAAGAACGTCAGGGCGAAGTGGCCAGCTGATCGGCTGAGCATTGGCACGTTCATCCATGATGGAAGCGGCCGCCGGAACATCATAGGTTATGTACGCCCATAACGGTCATTTCATTGACCATGACCCTACGGGGCTGGATACCACCTTGTTTTCCTCATCACCGAGGGGCTTCCCTCATGGACCAAGCGCAACAATACGCGTTGGAGGCCGCGTAACATTCTTTGAAAATGGCACGAGCTTGTCGAGTTTCGCACCATGGCTGAACCAGACGAAGATATCGGACCAAACTGTAATAGTTAGATATAGGCGGCGGGCGTTACACGTATGCCGGAGTAAACCGAGTGACTCGGACACCACTAAAATTACTTATGGGTTTCAAGGGCTCGATCAAATACAATCCAGAACAGTCATGGGGGCCAGGTAAACTTGCCACTCACGAGCGCCATCATGGCTCTTGAGAAGGAAGACATTCCACCATATGTCCTTTTCGACGGAGTCAGTCCCACCATGGTTTCCGGATTCTATCATATTCAGAACGGGTGTTTTGAGAGTATCTGGGGGAACATTGCGAATATCGGATGCAAGGTCCTGGCGGGAGTCAACATCTGGCTGACAAACAGTCTTCGTTTGAGCGTTTATCAATTCATTTAGCTTCGGCGGAACAGATTTGGAGCTTATGAGCATTGCGTAGACGAACCACAATCTCCTGGGTACCCGACAAGATGAGCCGCCCAGTCTTCACATCCCAGAATCGCTGATGGATAACTGCTCTCTCGTTGTCGCTCCAGGAGGTCTCACGTTCTCCCAGCATCCATTCGTCGACTTTCACCATTGGCTCATGTATCGAGATGTTGTTGGTCAGAGTTGCGCCCACTGCGGAGCCTTGCGGTCAGTGTCTCTAGAACATCAAGGTATGATATGATGTTCCCGGTGGGTGGGAATTCATACAACATGGCCCCCCTCACCCCCTGTGACTTTTGGAGAGCGCACCAAGAGACACCGAGGTTCACTTACTGGTAACATTGCGCATCTGTTTCCCTACCTTGCTCGGATTAACACTCAAGGCCATGCCCAAAGTATATGTGTCTGACAGCCAAGCAAGCGCCGACTGATGAAGGTGTAAATTCCGGGACCCAAACGTCGGCGAACGCACGAAACTACGCTGCCAGAACTCGGTCGGTTCGACCCCTTGTGGGCTATCAAATGATCGCCACTCGAACGGCTCCTCTTTGGCATTGATTCGCAGCAACGGTACCGATTGTGACAAATTAGCATCCATAACCTGCTGCAGCTTCTCGTCTGATATACCGTCGGGCGCTACACCACCAATGTCGGGCACGGAAACGTGGTATTCAAGAACGTTTCCTCCCTTTTTTCCATTCCGCTGGAAGCAGACAGTTGTAGAGTAATAGCACTTATGGCTACTACTGCCTTGCATCGCGCGCACAAGACGGACACAAAATGTCTGTCCGTCCAAGGCCCTCTCGACATGGTAATAGACCTTCTGCTTCAAATCAACAGCACGAAGGAATGTTGACTGCATTGAATAAATGTGGAATGAGACGGGTACGGTTGCAGCGGCGGCTGCAGCAGACTGGCCCCAAATTCAGCTCTACTACTTGACTTGGTATCTCAGGGATCAAAGACAGCGGTTTTGCACGGAGCGAAACCTGGTGAAAACAGGACTGGCACTGATAGTTTGGATGGCTTACTTAAACTCCCCCCGAATACGAACGGAACGCCCTGCTGGGATGACAGAGGCCTATACCAAGAACAATCGTATAAGAGGCCCAAGTTGATCCAGCGGCGCACGTAATTGCGTAGGATTAACCTTACTCAACATTGACATAGACATCCAGGCCGGATTTTGTATCCGGGGTCACTGCAATCAGCGGTTCGACAGGCGCGGCTCGGGCCATGTTGCTTGATAGGAGCAATCGCTCATCGTCGTACGGTATGTGACTGGAAAATGCGGTAAACGGCGGTGTTAGACCATCATCAACAGACAGAAGCCCAAGCTGGGTCAACGAAGTGGCAATGCTCGATGTGGTTGACTAGCAACGCGTAGGTGTCGTCGAGAACGATGCTCTCGTGATTGGAGACACGAGAAATGAGAAACGAGTTTTAAAGGAGACCGAATGTCTTATATAAGTGTGCTTCGCCATTTGGTTGCATCTACCTATTCACTTATAATAAGTTAATAGGCACTGGCACGAGGTCGGTTTGAACACATATATTAGGGGAGCATGAGCCTCTATCGGGGGCCTGGCTGGTGTGCTGTCGTCAGCCGGCCACCACGCACCAGGACCCCGAAGAACTGCCCAGACCACTGAAAGCAAATAAAAAGCACTCCCCGACGGTGGGTGGGATAACAAACCTCCGACCGGTATATAGACACTACCTCCTTCGTGAGAGGTGGAAAGGGTAGGTGACGAGGAAAATCTCTCGGAAACAGATAGTGGGAAAAGAGCCTCTTTTATAGGGCTCAACTGCCACTCCGCACGACGCGTGCTTCCCTCCCCGGTCAGTAAGTATCTAGGACGAACTATATAAAAGGGGGTAGTCCTTAAAGCAAGGAATCGCGACAAGGCCTGCTAACTATGAGATCGAATGCGAGCCCTGGTGGTAGGGTGGCCAGCAATGAGATCCCAATAGCGCATATAGAAGACGGCACTGGTTACCCTTCTTATTGCCCTATGTTGATGTAAACCGGTTCATGGCTCGTGCTGAAAACACCTGAGAAGGGTGTCGATTCTGAGAGATGGGTCGCGTTGGATGGTTTCTGAGAAGGAGTTGGCGTGTAAATCTGGGTTGCCATATAGGACATCTGGCTGGAAGGGGACTGGCCCTTGACGGCGTTCGCGCGGACTCGGTCATGGATAGGCTGGATAAGTTGGAAGGCTCCCGGTAGCATCACGTTTGCAAGTTGTCTATCTAACTGACAGGATGTATCTCTTCTGCGGTCACCGTAAGGGTAGAGCTGCTGGTATGAGTGGTGGTTGGCAATGTCAGATGTTGGGATTCAGGATTCAGGTCATTTGGACAGTAGTTGACGCCGGAAGCTTATACAAGAGCACGAAGATCGAAGGAGGCATATCTGCTTCGAGTCCGGGGAGGGAGAGTGGTGATATTCATCGATACCGTAATACAAGGGGTACCTATTTGCCTACTGTGTACTGAATATATCGCATCGGTTTTCTAGGAAGCCCTTGAGAGCGCGATGAAGCAGAAACCACCAGGCTTCAGTGCCTCTGCGGGAATGCCCGGTATATTCCATAAACGCCGAGGTCTGCCGAACGACGAGCCCTTCCACTCGAAACGGGTGTCGAGTAGTGTAGGAAGAGGCGACGCTCGGTAACAGAGGAAAATCAAGGGGCCGGAATGCATTGCGAGGTAGAGTGTGGATACGTTTGTGAGAGAAACCAAGCTGAACTTATTGTATCTATAGCTCGTTGATAGTTAGATGATCAAGGCTTGCTCCTCTGTTGATGATCTCATCCCAATAAACTGCTTCGAGCTGATACGGTGAGAGGATCTGCTGCCGTGGCCGTTTCGGTGGTAGCGGCATGGCTGCGGGCCTGAGATCCGGGCGTTCTCATAAAATGGAGAGCTGGACTGATAGCAGCGCTGTGGCTTCCACTCATTCCCCATGTGGGGACGCAGGAGAAGTGGTGGGAGGCCAGCGAGGGTATTGCTACCCTATTCCAGCTCGTTTGCGGCGAATATTACCTATTACTGGATTAGTCGGGACGAAATGGTGTAGCGCAACGCATCTTCTGGACTGCGCACGATTTTCAAGGGAGTGCAAAGTGCGAATATTGTACCGACTGGCATCGCCGCCATATTACTGGGTCGCTTGAGCTGTGAATATACAGTACCTCTCACGCCATGATTCATAGTGGCTCTGTTTGTGTTTGTCCGGCACGATGATGTACTCAGCAGGTATTCCGTAGGGCGGATGAATAAGGCCCGGGTAAGGGCACAGGTGAGGGGTTCGTCCCTTCGCAGGGACTCGCGCACTGCGGGCATCGCGGCGATCGTATGCAGGTATACAGTATAGGCATGTCCGCGGAATTGGGTTACCGCATATCCAGCACCACGACTCCCGTGGCAGACAGACACGTATGTGCTAGATACAGTACATCACAACCGCCTTTTGTGTCCTCGACCGGCTCTAGAGAGACTCCAAAGAAATCCAAGGCAGAGCCGAAGCGAGTAAATGGTAGGTGGTAGTTACTGCGTGTCCCAAAAGAGAAACGTACTGTAGGAGTTGTACATGTGCTGCTTCTACAGATGGCTCCAGCTGCGAATTCCAGCTGTGGCTCCCTAGACACCTGACGCGTGTTTCATGTGCAGGAAGTCGCCTACAGCCACGAATACCCGGCCAACTGCTATTACCACTTTTACAGCGGCTCCAGGTAGGTACTCTAGTGGCACCGTGCGCTAGCCAGAGGTACCCGAGTACACCAGGTATACTTGTATTTTGCCCCGTCAGTGCTGCGTAAATCCCTCTTCGACCAATCCTGCTCATCAGTAGCGCCACGACGGCAACAACAATAGCAACAACGACAACAGCAGCAACAACAATGGCAATAATAGTAATAATAGTAATAAATAACAGCACCTGCAAATGACCATCTTACGCTGAAGGGAACTCGGCATATATCGGATATCGAAGAGATACCTAAAGAACAACGCCTCTATGCTGCATCCTGAGCTATACCTATCGGGTACCTGTAGGTATCGGGTACCTGTATCCATTCGTAGTACTAAGCCCCGCCATCGTCCGATTCAGGCGGAGTTAATGGTAAACTGGCTGGTATTGGCACGTAAACAGCGAGTGTGCCGGTATAGCCCCAGACTCTCAGGGCTTCTCTACAGCGGGCCCACGCACTACGACTCGCTATTACTCAGGATATTCAGGCTGGTGGCTGCCCGTACCCGCTGTATCCAGGCCTCTGTCAGCACCTGCCACCATAAGACTGGGGAGACCAAGACTGGACCTGCCTGCGCATCGAAATCCGGCCTGTCAGCTGGTCGAGATTCTAGACGCTGCGGCGCGAAAGGCCCTGCCGGGTTTTCACTGAACACAGCAACAACAGCAGCGACGACGGGCAAATCCTCCTGGCGACCCAATTCTCTCTAGGCCCGTCACTGGCACTGGCACTTGCACTTCTTGCCTGTAATTCCATCGTCTGTCTTCTGGCCTGCCAGCCGGTCTGCTCTCTTCCCTCTCTCTCCCTCTCTCTGTGGTGGTGTCGTCCTTACTGTACGCACGTCCTCTCTCACACTCTCTCGTCTATCTGTAGTCCGTCCACGCCTCGGATCTCTTCCCTTCTAACTATACCCATTACACAACACAGCACAGCAACAACAACTCGCACTCTCTCTCACTCTCTCACTCTCTCTCTTCCTCTCTTCCTCTTTTTACCCTCTTCTTTTCCTTCTTCCCGCCTGCAACGCCACGACGCACTGCCGTCGTTCGTTGCTCGTTCGCCGACTCACGCTGCCCGGTGAACCATAATGTCCACGCCAACAACTGCCACGGCCACACTGCCTCCGCATTACCGGCATCATCACCATCATCCTCCTTCTCATCACCATCACCATCACCATCACCATCCTTACCCGCCCTATCCGGCACTACCCGCCAACAGCGCCTCCTACCGTGCTGCCGCCCCGGGCCAGACACCCGTTCTGCCCACTCCGTCTTCGACCTCTTCTTCGACTGCCTCAGTAGCCACTGTTCCCAATCGGCAGTCCCAGCAGAGATACCACCACAGTGCCGCCACCTCGGCCTCGTCCTATGCGACGACCACCAATACATCGTTTCTCGCAAACGACGTGCTTTCCAATGGAGCAGTGGCTTCGCTAGCACCCGCAAGGCACGTCTCCACAAGAACCCATTCTACGCCTGAATCCGAATCACACCAACCACACCAACTCCAGCAGCCGCAGCCGCAGCACCTCAAGATGCCCACCGCTGCCCAAGCCCCGGAGGCCCAGCCGCGGAAACGTCGGCGGTCCAAGGAGCCCGATTGGAAGCAGTTCTACAAGAATGGTTTGCCCAAGGAGATTATCGTCATAGACGACACGCCCGAGCCTGACCAGAACGTGTCCACCGGCACCATGTCCAGGACCTACACAAATGATCCCGTCAACGGCCCCGTCAATGGCCCGGCCGCCCGCCACTGTGCCAAGAAACGGAGGAAGGACGACGAGCAGTACAATGAGTCTCTATACGACGCGAGACCGAACGGATCATATCATCAGCCCTCAACCGGCTCAGCTTCCACTGACCGCACCACGTCGGCCTACAACACTACAGGGCCCACCTCGCTCTCTTCAAATGGGCAGTACGATTACGAGGCGCCGCAGACCGGCCAGAAGCGGAAGCGCACTCGACAGCAGCTTGCCCAAGATGCCAAGCGAAGAGAAGTAGAGGCTCTCGGCGACGGCTTCCATGAGTATCAACCACCTCAGAAGCCGATCAAGAAATGCGGAGAGGTCGTGGTTCGTCCCGTGAACGACGTGAGTATTCTGGCACCAACCGGAGAGAGATGGAGATGTCATGGATTAACCTAACGTCTGCAGCGTACACATCAAGCTGGCAACAAGGTGGACGACGATGATGGCCACTACATCGTCGTGCCCGATGCCGATCTCACTACACAATGTGGGTCTATTCGCTCTCCCTCCCGATCAATCACGACTCCGCGGCAGTCTCTAACCGTCCAGCAGATCAAATTAGGAAACTTCTCGGCCAGGGCACTTTCGGTAAAGTCGTGGAGGCTCGGGATCGCAAGTGCAATAAGCTCGTTGCCATCAAGATCATCCGCGCCGTGCAGAAATACCGGGACGCTTCGAGAATCGAGTTGCGAGTGCTCCAGACTCTGAAGGCCAACGACGAAAAGAACCGCAATCGATGTATTCATCTGCGGGACTGTTTTGACTTCCGTGGACACATCTGTATTGTCATGGACTTGCTTGGCCCGAGTGTTTTTGATTTTTTGAAAGGCAACAATTTCGTTCCATTCCCTAACAGTCAAATCCAGAGTTTTGCACGTCAATTGCTGACCAGCGTTGCTTGTGAGTCCTCTCTCCACTCTCCGCCTAGCACCGGTCTTCTCACGCTGACACTTGCCAGTTCTTCACGACTTGAACCTTATCCACACTGATCTCAAGCCCGAGAATATTCTCCTCTGCGACGGGGCCTACCAGACCTTCACGTACAATCGGCGGATACCGTCATCCACAAATGGGACGTGTCGTCAGGCCACGCAGCGCAAGGTCCTCCTGGATACAGAGATCCGCCTAATAGATTTTGGATCGGCTACCTTCGACGATGAATACCACTCGTCTGTCGTTTCCACTCGTCACTACCGCGCGCCAGAGATTATACTTGGCCTCGGCTGGTCGTTCCCGTGCGACATTTGGAGTATCGGCTGCATTCTGGTCGAGTTCTTTACCGGAGACGCTCTGTTCCAGACCCATGACAACCTCGAACATCTTGCCATGATGGAGAACGTGTGTGATAGCCGAATTGACACGCATCTTGTGCAAACGGTCAACAGATCAGCGTCACGCAATAATACCAACTCTCCCGCCAAGTACGTCAGCCCGTTCACTCAAGCTCGCCTTTCTAACAGAGATACTAGGTATTTTAAACGATTAAAGCTAGATTATCCTACGGCCGACACCACGAGAGCCGCCCGACGATTCGTCCGCAGCATGAAACGTTTGAGCGTAAGTCAGGATGTAACGCTACGGAAATGGTCCTATCTGACGTGATATTAGGATATCATTCCCGCAACTAGCCCCTTTCTTCGACTCTTCTTGGATCTTCTACAAAAGATCTTTGTCTATGACCCCGCAAAGCGGATCACCGCCCGCCAGGCTTTGGCGCATCCGTGGTTTCGAGAGCCTGCCATTCCCGATGATGGAACCGAAGCGTTAAAAATCCGGCTTGAGCGGATGAGGGATAATGATCACCATGTATCTCGGGTTCCCGTTGCGGTATAGGGAAGCTCGCGCTGCTGCTTCCAACGAAACATTGCTTTTTAAGGGGGAAAGATGTACACTTCATAAAGGCCTAGGGGTTTATGATGCATATGTTGCGGTTGGTGATGCTCATATTCTCTTGTCGTCGTGCATGCAGGGTAGAACCCCAACGACGTATTGGCCATCATCACGCGGTTGTATCCAAGACACCGTGATCGCTTTACATAGAGAAATTTGCCAAAACGGCGTTCTTGATGAAGGGGTGGTGATTTTGGACGTCTTCCTTCCTGATGTATACTCCACGCCAATCAATATCACCCAATACGATGAGGTGGGCGCGTCTTGGTCCCAGGCTCCACCACGTGAGGGCCGAAGACTCGGTTATGTCCCGTCGCCGGTGGTTTCGTGATTGGGAAAGGTACATATATCACTTTGTTCTAGCAAGTGGGCTTCCCTCTGACAGCGCTGACGATGCTTTCATCCAACAGATTCAATAACCGTGCTTTCAGCAGATTCCGTAGCAGCTCCCATCGACTCCTGTGCCAGGTGCAGCGTCTAACTCGACCTGTGGTGCCGGGAACAATGCACCTCTTTCCAGAACAGACAAAGACCAGCACAAACGGCAAACAATCCGATGTCGAAGACAAAGGAGTTTCTCGACGGCGCTTTTGATGACCGTGGGGCAAATACTAAGAAACTGCCCGACTGTATGGAAACGATAGTCCATTGTTAATATAATCTTGGTGGGAGGGGGAGACGGGGAGATATAATACGAGGTCATTCCATCGTCAGCCATCTTTTCTCGACGACTCAAAGCGTGCTATTCCCGTCTAATTCAGGCAATCCTACACTACATAACCAAACTACATTAATCACATCGCTGTTTGTAAAATCACTTGCAGGCCAAGCCAAGCAGCTCGTTGCGAACTCCCATTACTTTTTGTGTATCCTACCATGAGTATTAACCTTTCAGACATGCCGGACGATCTCGTCGTCCGCCTCACGCGAGTTCTCGCTCGACGGCCCAACTATGGCATCGCCATACCCTCACGAAGATGGCTTGAAAGCCAGGAAGAGAAGATACAACGTCTCCCCAGAAAGCTGCTGGAACCGTCTAACGTATTTCAACGTCTAGCAATCAAAATCCAGGACAGCATCGATCCAGGGAGAGTGCCTCGTGCCGTGCCGCCAGCCGTGCTCTGCGGAACACATGCCAGTCTCAATGCTTTCATGATCCGAAGACTTTTCATAGCCCTCGCATACGAAGTCACAGTTTATACAGACCCTCTCCGGTCATGGCAAGGCAGAACTTCCTCGCCCGAGCTTTCTGCGTTTGTCGGGCGACTTGATGCGATCACGGCCTTGTGGATCGAACCCCGGCTTTTTTATAAAGTATACGGGCTTGCCCCCTTCGACAACCGTCTTATATTCGTCAGGTCTGGCTGTGAGGCTTGCTGTCTTGCAGCAGTGGGCGCCAACGGTCAAGTCTTATCAGACCTGCGCGCGGCTCTCATAGATCGCATGGAACGACGAGCAGCAAATCCGCCCTCTCCGGAGCCTCGTCTATACCGGTTTGTGGAAGCTTGGATCAGTCACCTTCGGAAGCGTAACGAGGAAGTAGGTCGACCTGAAGAATGTAGGGCTCGGTGTGAAGCTCTTTTGGTAGAACTGAGGGCGGCAAGACCTCAGATCAAAGCCTGGCGAGACGAGCAGACGCAAATTCATGCCGAACTACGAGCTGCAAAGCAGCCTGTATTTGCCGAACTCAGGAGAACCAGTAGCGGTGACAAAATTGTGCCGCTGTCAAACAGGTCTAGAAGTCAGCGACAAACAAGAAACGGCATTCCGATTGCGCTGGTCGACATTGAAGGAGCTGATGCTGGGAGAAGGGCCGCCTTGTCCAGCTCTACCAGGGAGAGCATCTATCGTCCCGATAGCCTTGCTGGATATTCTGAGGTCCGCAGGCCACGGCATGATGCTTATGACCCACACAATGAGGTTCGCCCCGATGCCCCTGAGCCTGTACGAGTGAGCGGAACTAGCCCTGGCTCCCCAACGGAGTCCTTTCTCCACCGCTTTGAGCAGGAGATTCCTCTCGACGACGAGGCGGGGTTTGAAGACGACAATGAAGGGCCACGAGACGTAGACGGGAAGGATTATGCAGAGGGGGAACGTAGCCGAATCAAAGTTCAGGACTGGTATTCCAGTCGAGTGGTTGAGTCTGACCTATGGACGGCCCAAGACGAAGCGAAGTCAATGATATCCATGGTGCACCCTGCATTTCGCCCGGACAGCTGCGATGTAGCCCCATCGGCTGTGCCCATACCCCTTCAAGTCAAGAAAGACCGCGCACAAGGCACTGGTAACCCCGACAATTGCCCTCGGAGCCCCGTGAGTGTATGGACGGATTGCACCGCGTATACCGTAAATCATAGTAGCATTTCGCCCACAACCGGACACGCACCACCGATGCCGAGGATACCCTCCGAATACAGAATCCATCGGCGATCTTCGGAGTCAAGCCTTGAGGCAAACCCAACGATGGAGAATGAGCAAAAATCGCACACTTGCTTCCCTCCCTACGTGGACCCCTTCATGAATGGGACTGATCCCAATGAGACCGACTCGTCCTCCAAGAAGTTCAAGACTGTATGCACCGACTGGCCCGCTCCGCCGCATGGTTCTTCTCACTCCAAGAGGAATAAGATAGATCGGAAACGATTCCTCCCCTCCGATTCAGACCTGGACTCCAAACTCTCGTATCGACGGCAAGAATTCCTTAAGGATCGCTTCAAAGTGAAGGACCTAGACACGCCCACGACTCATACCGTCTCAGCAGAGACGCGCAGCGCGCAGTCCCTAGGGCTGAGCACGGTCCCGTCCCTTTCATCATACGGGCGTACTACGACAGGACCCGAACTTAAGACACCGTCAGATGTACACAGGGCAAAAAAGAGGACCACACCGCAGCCGGTGGCCCTCGGGAATGAAACGGATCGAGGCGCTGGTGAGAGCCTTCACGATGATGCGACGGAGCTCGGCCCCGATGACTCGGTTAGTAACGTTCGTTGGAACCGCAAGAGCTTTTCCTCCGTTACGCAATTGGGAGCCTTTAGGGACAAGATGTAATGTCATCAGTGTCTCTCGGTTGACCAACACGCATTGCTTAGCAAACTTGGACATTTGGAGAACCCAATGCGTTTCGACTTCTCCCAAGAAACGGCTCCAACCGTGGCAGAAGAACCAACCGTCACCATGAAGTAATCATATCTCAGACAGCAACGTTGGATTCACACTTTTCAATGCATCTCATAAAATAATATATAATACACTCAACCCTTCAATTGTGCACATGTGCCCCATAACCCACATCTCTACTCATCAAGTGTAGTTAGTCTACGTACCAGGTGATAGTATAGGCTTGTTTCTTAGATATGTGTGTATCTGTCACATACCCCCTTACGGAGGGAAAGGAGGTTGAGTAGGATTATGAGTCGTACGGTCAACCAAGCTGCCTGGGCCCCCTGATCTATGCCAATATATTACTCCCCTCAGGTTCTGTCTGCACACAACGACAATGTTTATGATGCCATGTATATATACTCAGTACGGCCCAACCTAGGTAAGCAATACATAGTCCATACCCAGCTATGTAGCTCTGTTAGCAGGGAAGACCCGCGTGGTATCTCTGAAGGTATGATATTCGCTTCAACTCAGTAATCATCAGTCTGTAAGCTGATGAAGATTCCGTGAGAAATGTGAAATCCAATGCACGCGTAGGGTGTAATCGTGAAAGGGTCCAGGATTCAATTTCGTCTTCGCTCTTGTCGTTTCGCTCATGAGTTTGCCTATTCTCTTCGTGGCTCCGTGAACGAGGTTGGCAAGAAATACATCGACGGGTGCGTAAACAAGTCTATTGCTACGAATTGAGCTTTTCCGATTTGTTCGACGCTTGTTTTCCCATCCACTTATCAACCTAAACTACCTAGGATTTGATTCATAGAGATACCCCAAGCAGGTCAGTACCCTCTCTCTCTCTCCCCGTAAGAACAGTGGAGGATGATGTCGGTATTCGCGTTGCGCCGGAAGAAAATGTCATCCAGGGCGCGCCCGCGGTTAGACTTACCCAATACTACTGCGGAGATCCGGGTGATTTGGGCAATGCAATGCTCTAAGAACAGGCTGCCCTGCCCGTAGGGACCACGGATATTCGGGAGAGCTGGAGATCCATAAACCCGTAAGCCGTCTTGGACCGAGGTTTCTCGGTTGGGAAGCGATCACCATGGTTCTCCCCAGTATATTGCTGGGCGGCGCACAACGAGTCTAGGTAGACAAATCCGACAAATACGTCCACGCGGGGGGTAGTGATGTTAAAGGAGCGGGGTCTTGGTTATATGAGAGGAATTCAGGATAAAATCTGTATTGCTACTTCGGTCTACTGCGTCACTTGTTCTGCCATGCTCGCAATCTCATCAACACGAGCATCCCGATCCGCATCTTTCCGTTCGTAGCTGGTTAGTACCGGCCTCCCAATCAGGTCGTGCTTGATCCGCAGTATTCTCGTGCCCCTAAAATATCCAGTCATACGTTTTGCCCTCATCTGCGCCGGTGCTTGGTATGTCGCAGCATATCGTGAGGCTAACTGTCCGTTCAGCCTGTGCGGATTCTTTGCGGGCCGAGCCGTAGAGGCGACCACGTGGAGCAAGTAGCTGTCAGGGCGGCGTCCAGATGGTGAAATTCGCAGTCCAACGGTTGCGCAGATCAACCAGCAAGGGCAGCGTAAGGAAACCAGCCTAGACTCTACATGTGTAGGGGCCGTGAAGGTGGTTTAATCTTAGGAGCACATCCGTTTTGACGATTTACCTACGCGGTATCCGTCCATGAACCCCAGCTTAGCATTCGAACCGTAGGAAACAATCTCCAATAGCCGGGGTTTTGACTATAGGGAGAGTTCCATCCGATCGTGGTCATTGTATAGGGACGTTAGGTCGTTGAAATTCGTCATGGTTCTGCATTTTCCAGCAATTTCTGAATCGTAGGGAGAAATGCCCGCGCTTTTCCGAAATCCCCAAGTTTGACTCGCATGTAGTCAAACGCGACCAGTAATACCTCATCCATATCGGTTTTTTTTCCGGTTTCGGCGTCAGAACGAACGTCAAGCTCGTCTTCCGTGATGGGAATTTTCTGATACCTCTGGGAGAAATGGGTTAGGAGAATCCTCCTGGCACCCATTCTACGGCCAACATCGATAGCTTCCGAGATAGTTGAATGCTTCTTGGCAATCGCGTCCCCTTGTAACTCATCCTCAAATGTAGCCTCGTGTATTAGGACTGTTGCGCCTTTCCCAATTCGTACGAACTTATCACTAGGGCGGCAGTCACCAGAGTATGCTATTTTCAACCCCGAGGGCAGCGTAAGGGCTGTTGCCATGGCCGCATAACAATGATTGACCCAGCATATCTCAATGCTCTGCAAGCCGAACTCCTTGGCTTCCTCGCCACTAAAGACGCGTATTTGGCTTGGGGGTGACTGACCATCAATCTTGTCAAACTGAGTGAAAACTAGGCGCTCGAAACCAAACGCTTCAATATCGGCGTATTCCTGCAGGAACGCAATCATGTGACTGTGGGAGGCGATCATAAGTTTAGAGGAGGGATTAGACTTCATGGTTTCCTCATGCCAAGCTTGGATGACCGAAATTGTGCCCAGGTGATGATCCGCGTGGAGGTGGCTAATCCAAATAACTTTAAGATCTCGGAGGACGGAAGGTAGCTCATGACCAAAGACGCGCTTCAGCTGTCCCATCGTGTTCTCGCCGGCATCCAGAAGGTAATTGCCGTAGCCCGGCACACGAACCAGGGTGGCGGAAACGTTGCGATATTTAGAGGGCATTGCAGAGCCAGTACCAAGAGTGATGATTTCGGCGTCCCTGTTGGGGATGTCTGCTTCTGCCTTCTCAATTCTGGCTATGAAGCCCGGACTGGAAACTTTTTTCCCTGCTTTAGCAGCCATCTGTAAGATAGCATTAGACATTCCAAACCGAGCCAGCTTTGGAATATTGGGGAATGAAACTATTTTGTCGTTTTGATGTTTGTAGTCTGGAGCAAACTGTATAGTTTTTCCAACACGACCGATCTCATATGCGGGCGACTTGGCTATAGCCGCGCCCGTAAGTGACACCTCATTGCTATAGGAGGGCAAAGGAAAACGGTCAGCGTCGATACACCGCAGCTTGTAGGCTTGAGTTGCTGGGGACTCTAAGGCGAGCATGTTAGGGCAGCTATCAGGCGAGGTGACTATGTGCTTCACAGTAGACATCTTCCGCATGAACTTTTGCAACCGCGTATCATTGACAACGTCGCGCCCCAAGATCCAGAAGATGATGTATACGCCTTTTATTAACCGGCTATCCGACCATTCAGTTCGGCCCACCAAGGCGTCGATGTAGGAGACGTCTGGCAAGTCAACAACTGCGAAGCCGGTACCGGAAACAGTCTCACCCAGTACCATCTCCGGCGTCACCATGGTTCCATCCGCCACCTTGACGCTTTTCATATCTGCAAGCACTTTAAAATCCGGCTTCGCGACGCCTAATTTCAGAGCTGCTTCCGGATTGAATCTACCCCGCCTGTCATGGCCTTTTACAATGTAGCACATAGACTGCTTGGAAGGCTGCGTTCTCGGTAGCTTGGGGTAAAGGGCTCCGGGCCACGGTTTGCGAACGAAGACGGGGATGTCAGGAACCTCCGTGCCGGCGCCGGGCATGGGGCCGGTATATACCTGGAGGTGGCCGTCTTTGTCACGCACGAAGAGCGTGGCGGGTGGTTTGACTTGATGCAGTGTTGTTTCCACAAGTGCATCGATAGTCCAGTTGGAGTCAAACATCTGCGTGAGCACCGTCTTCACGATGTCTTCGTCCGCCTCAGGCTTGGAAGCGGATGGTGATGGGGCAGTCTCGTTCGTGAACTCGTCGTGACTCCGCTTGCGCGGCTTAGTCGCCGGGTTATTCTGGTTGGGCTCGAGCAGCATATACCATACATTGATGTTTTCATCTTGCCAGTCGGGCTTGGGAGCGGATGGATCTGTGCGGACAGGGTCGTCTAGCACCTCATGAATGCGTAGGGGGAGGCCTTTTCGCATGATGAAGCGGCGAGAGACGGCCAAGAAGTGCGAGAGATTCTTGCCAGCGTGGACATTCAGGCTAGGCGACGCCTCAGCAGACGTGCTGCTGGTTTTCCTCTTTCTCCTTGCCTCATTGGTGGGATCGTTTGCTTGCGATGTGAGAACGTCGGCAACGGTGAGAATCAGACCGAGAAGACCACCGGAAGTGCGCCAAGTAACGGGGCCGGTCAGAAAGATACTCTCGGTCTTCGCGACGGAAATCTTGCGCTGGGTAAAGGCACGTTGGGTCCCTTCGCCAATCTGGCCCAGAATGTAGCGTTTGTTGTCGAAATGGAGCAACAGCGCAGTACCTGGGGTGTCGGCGGTGGGCGCGGTGGCGATCTGGACGAAGTTCAACATCCTTTTACCAAGGAAGCCCGACAGCGGATCGCGGTGGGGGCTCTCGGGGATATGGGGCTTGGGCTGGTTGATAAGAAAGAACCGGACGTTTCGACTAGAAGAGGCGCGAGAGGCGCGAGAGGCCCTCACGACGGAAGTCAAGAAACCAGGCTTTTCAAAGAGCGCGGCCCGGGGTAGTGCCGTGTTCGTAAATGAACTGGGACGAGAGATTGCCTTTGCGCGCTTGCGGGAAATCGAAGAAGGCACGCGAACTTTGTCAGTTAGCGCATGTCTGAGCTTCATCGAAATCCGAGGGCATGGGGGGAGCCCGAGGGAGAGAGAGAGAGTGAGTGGGCGACGAGTTGGACGGAGACGGGGTGGTTGTCATATTACAATATAGGACTTGGGGCATCTTTTTTTTTTTTTGGCTCGACAATAAGGCAGTAACCGATTATACAATAATCTGGGCCATAAAAGCTATCCGGCCGGCCTACCTGGATAATCGCCAGAAATGTGACGGACATCCAGCTATCTATCCACTGAATTCCGCTGAATTCCGCGTGTGGCCGAGCCTGCTCATGGCCCATGTCCGTTACTGGTAATCACTTCTGTGACCAACCAACGACCGACGGGACCCCTCTAACTAGACAGCATTGCATAAGAGATAGGCATCTACAAGGTATTGGCTGTTCACATAGGTAGAATGCGAAGTTATTGATTTCTCGGGACGAACTGTATGCTTATACACAATATAAATCCATCTCCTGTCCCCGGCCCATCTCCCATCTCACGGATTGTACGTGAGCACTTCGAGGTTCCTCACTTCGTAGACAGTATCTCAACCGGATTTTAGTTCCTCTGCAGCTCATGTCGGGTATGTTTTGCTTACCATCACTCGGCCCCGGGGATCCCGAGGATCCCTCCATTTGCAAATTGATGATGCTATATAGCCCATGCCATCAGCAGACGCGCGCGCTCCAGGCCTTCGAGGTCGACTCACAGGTACATCGGTTTGCCGAAGAAGTCTCCTCCTACTTGGGTCGTGACCAGCGAGCCGTCCATGTAGAATTTCACCGAGACGCTATTGACCGTCAGATCATATCAACATAATCCTAGAATGAACTCGCTATGGGAAACTGGTGTTCACATACTCCTTCTGGTTGATATCTCGCACCTCGCACTTGATCGAATGAAACTGGTCTGAGTCCGGGTACGCAACGTCTTTCCAGGAAAGGATCGATGAGGTGTTAAACGTATTGAATGACTGCAATACTCCAAAGTCAGTCATCTGCCCGGGAGTTTGGCGGCGACAGAACTCTTCGCCTTCGCTATAGGCGATGGCAGGCATGACAGAGCGAGCGCGTCACGCTCCCCTAACACAATGCTCACAATCTTTCCGGAGCCCTTCCACTCCGCCATGTCAATCTCCGGCGGCCAACTGTCCACCCCCGTCAGCCAGAACGCTGGCCAAGTCCCCTTCGTCGTCGTTGCCTTGAACTCGCCCGTGAAGTCATATCCACCACCTCTCGAGACATTGAAGTGTTCCTTTGCGTGGATGGCGCCGGACAAGTAATTGATTGCGATGTTCTGGCCACCGCTCACCGCATCCGGCTGCCCCGTCACCTTCTTGGCTGTCAAAGTGAGGACACCATTTGAGAAGCCGACTTGATCCTCGCTCATACGAGCTCCGCCGTTACTTTGACAGCCCGTTAACAAACGGGTTTCATGCGAGAGATGATATTCCTTAGGCCTCCACTCACTGGTCAGTACCCCAGGGATAGTTGTAACCCCAATCCGCGTCGAAATCCGATGGCGAGTTGAAACTCGTAGTTGGTATCATAGTACGGACAGCTCCTATCCCGGCCGCAAGGGCCAAGAACAGGATTCCCCGAGCCACCAAATTCATCGTCACAAAATGAAGGCGATATGTCAAACTCTCGTCGGAATCTTGCTCGAACTCGGGAATTATTTCCACACGGAGCTGGGTGACCTTGGTGACGACGAAGCCTGGACACAAAAGTCGCACCGCGAGTTTATGAGCCAAGTCTGCGAGGCGACTACACGTTTCCCATTGGAGCAATCTTGGTAGTCCGACGGGTGTCGTGCCTCCGCTAGATAATTTGAGCTTCGTTTCATGTAACCCAGAGCGGAACAGATCGCACCCGATGAAGAAGTATATTGCTACCATCATTAACATCATACATGAATGTTGACTGGAGGGTAACCGCTTACTGGCAGCCCTGGGAGCCCTAATAGGTGATCCTCACGCGACCTCATCTCTATACTTAAGCCTCACCGTCGGCAAACACTTAGATTTCGCACAAACAAGCCAAGTCCTATTTAGGTGCAGACTACCGTACATGAAAATAACTGCCGATAGGTAATAAATCACACAATTCTCCGCCTGGACTCAGGGGTATTACCACCTAAAAGCAAGTCAAAGTGCGAGCCGGTGATTGCCAGTACAGTTCAAAGCGACACGTGCGCCGGACCAGAGTCAAGTTCTACGACTTAAACGAGGGTTACATATAATAGAGCATACCTCAAACGATTTCAATACTTCATACTGATTTCTGAAGCCATTCTAGAGACTATCTAGAAATAGATGATCGTTGAGTTCACATATTGCTCACCATACGCTATACCAGTCCACAAACCATTGAGGCTACCACACGACTGGTACTAGATTAAACACGTGAATTATATTATTTATATCCTTCTGTTCCATATGCATCATGCCGTGTACGAATATAACGTCGTAGGCTTACCCACGCCTCAGCCAACCGTACTGCTCGACCGTCCAACGAGAGTGACGTCCCTGGATGACCGCATACGGCAGGCCAACTAAGGAACATGATAATAACGTTATGTCGTACGTGCTTTCAACGGTTTGCCCATAGCTTTGATTATACTATCTTTCGCATGGTCACCTGCCTGTTGTGGCGACTATCTAGATAAACATGGATTCCCGCCAGCCTGCTACATAACGTTATATCTATCTACTATGTAGCCGTTCAGCCGTTGAAAGGGGGTATAATGCCGCGCCATACGAGCTGGAAAGAGTAATAGCGAATGCCTAGGTAATAGTAAGAAAGGGATGAATCCATCCCGGCACGACGATACGAATCACACGACGCATGTCATAATAGAGCATCCTCTTCTCAACGGACAAGCCAAAATATTCTTACTGTAGTCTAAATGGAATCTATGGCCGATATATAATACTGATCGGTCCCGAGCAAACTTCCAGCCAACGCCATTGCCTTCCGTGATGAGCACGTTGGCAGCCCGTACCCGTTGATGTATGTACAAAATATAAAATAAGACCCTCCCACAGAGAACGATCATTACTCGTCGTTTGTGTCCCGATTGGCTTGCCACCTATATGTATACCACAATATTATCTAGTTGTTGCCTGTTGGTATGATGATTATGATAATCATCATTATCGTGAAATCCTCGCACCAAGCTGTCGACATAAGGCTAATCTTTCCGTACGGTCTGCTCCGCAAGCGGCAAGCTGATGTCGTAGCCCGTTTGAAAGAACTTGGCCGTTTCGCCGCTGCGCCGTAGCATTTCGTTGTCAAACAGGTTCAGCATGGCGCCGACGCCGGGAATTCTCTCCAGCCTGTAGACGGATTGCCGCCACGCTTCGAGGTGCTTCGTGCACGCCATGGCGTTCAGCTCGCGCACTCGGGTCTCCAGCGCCTCTAGCACCACCATGTTCGCCTTGAGAGCCGCCTGCTGCCCGTCTCCGTGCTCGCTTGTGTCTGGAGCCCTGCGTATCCATTCGAGGTACTCTGCCACGACGGAGGAGATGCCCGCGATCTCCGCCTGTGTATTGAAGACGGCCATGCCGAAGGCCGTGAACTCGGCGAGGATGTGGTTGGCATCGTCAGGTCTATGGCCCCTCCCATTAGACGACGACGATGATGACGACGATGACGGGGTCGACGCAGATGATCCATTGACTATCCGAACTTCCCGGAGGCTAGGCATACGCCTGTGTAAATAAACACTGTCTCGCCGGGCGGATGGGGACATCATACTGATCCCCGCCCTGTCATCCATGCGCCTCGGGTCCTCCACGGGATTGCGGGCGAAAGGCACCGGGTCATTCGGGACACTCATGTGGGTACTGGGTACGTAGTTAATGAACTCGTTCTCCGGAGTCTCGGGTGGTATCGACGTCTGGTGCGAATACGAAGTGGACGGGAGGCCATGTACTACGGCCGAGGGGAAATGCCCCGTCGGCACGGGGGCCGTCGTCGACATGTGTAAATCGAAAGACGAAGGGCCCGAATACTCAACACTCAGGGCCGAATTAGGCACCGCGAGCGGCAGCGATGAGGCCGCGGTGGGTATATTCGTGTTGCCTTGCCTTAGTATATAGGCTTCAGCTTTATCTGTGCTCCTCGTATGTCAGTCCCCTGGGTCCGGTCCCTCTCCCACCCTTCCGATGCATCCAGGCCTGGCAGGGAACAGTACCTAATCGCTCCTGTAGACTCTCGATCGTCTGGGCCAGGTCGGCCTTTGTGGGTTTGTGGGTCGGCACATAGACACACGTCTCGCCGGATCTACGACACTTCTCGCACGAGGGCTGGCCTCCATCGCACCGTACTTTTCTATCGCGACATAGTTTACAAGCTATGTGACGGGAAAGATTATTCATCATTACCGCATGAAGGTGTAGTGAAGCAGGCGACGATGAGGATGTGGGGGCGACAGTCGAGCCAACCGAGTTGACGGGAACAGCTCGGCCGGTCAGGCGGGCTCCCTCGCAAAGCCTTTGGCCAAGTGATGTTGCCGCGGTCTTCAGAGACTCTCCACATGTGGGAAGCACAGCAGATTCCGCAGGTCGTAGAATATGAAAGTATCCGCAACGGTGTTGGCATACGGTAGGTGGAATCCGGCCGAGGGCGTAGAGAAAGACAGGTCACCGCCAGCTTCCAAGGTTCGAGGTCTGGAGCAAGGCCGGTTTGGAGCCCCCAAGTCGAATTAAGCAGTCAGGCTTACCTGTTCGGCTGGATGACCAGGCTTCGAATCCGCCTACCGGTTGAGTGCTCCAACGCCTAAAGTAGATGGGGGGTCTGAATGAGTACATGGCCAGGATCTAGACGGTTTGCCGTCGTAATGTTGTGGGGTGTGTTTCCTCTGATGTCTGCATTTGCACTTGGAGAATGGTACCCTGTTTATCTTACACCCCGACAGGGAGCCCTCATCCTCTGCCACGGCTATCACGGGATGCAAACGGGCTGCTCTACTTAGTAGAGAGACAGACTGCGAAATAGGGAGCAGGGAGGACCGTTTGATCTGAACAGGTCATCCGACTCTATCCGGTAGCCATTCCACGAGACGAGACGCCGTGGGCGCAGATCCAGGTCTATTGATAGCATGCCCCATACTAGCTCGTCAAGGATAAACCGGCCGGAGGGCCTTGGTCGCGCGAAATGCCAGGTTGCGTAAGACCTGATGGGGATGAGGTCAGTGATGCTTTACTACAGGCGGGGAAGATCCAGAGTAAGAGCCAAGGCCTGACTACGGAGTTGTCTACAGTAATGTGTCAGTGCTCGAAGCTCGCGGTGCCACAGTAATGATTTAGTCTCTGATCCGCGATGGGAGTGTTCAGCATTCGGGGATCATTTCTCCGAGGCTAGAGCGGATACGATGAAGGTAATCAACGCCCCTGGTTTACACACTCGGCGATAACTAGACACGCTAGACTTGAAAAGCCACAGCGTCGCCATTATGACAAGTATGTGATGCCGTGGCGAGGCACGAAGGGATACCAAACACACGAACGGGACGGCCCGCCGGAGAGGAAATGATGCGCATCTCAGCCCCAAGTCCCGGGCGAGAGCTAGTATGGGCGTGGCATTGTGTCCAGGGAGGTAGAGTGACATCAGCAGAAGTCATTGCCTGCGCTGGATGGCAGATACTGCGTACGAAGTACCTGGACAACGTCACGGGGAAGACGGCAAGGGCATATTCCGTGAGGAATTCTCCAAAGAAGGATGTTTTACGTTACTGCCGGGAAGCCTCAAGTAATCTTACTCAGTTAAATACCTACCTAATCCATTGAGTGATTTCATTCCTGTACCGTATATCGAGTCTAAGTGGATTCCCTGCACAGCCATCATTACTCCTCCGCTGCCGCGTAAAACCAACACCAACACCAACAACTCGAAGCCTGCCCAGTACACCCATACCTATAAATAATGAGAGACAGAAAGTGAGCTCCTGTCTACATACCTACCTCGGCCTTCCCTGTATTCCCATGACCTGGCGTATTCCGCACGAGTCGAAGCCTTGTTTTGATCCACCTGTAGTAATAGCTTCGTCTTACATCTCGAGCGGCGCGACAAATTAGGCCTAGCTGCGACCGCTACTTTTGTTCCGCTCGGCTCTTGAGTCCTGAGCCAGTCAGCTAACTGTGAGTGATCAATTTTATTCTCAGGGAGCGTTAGGTATTGGAGATCATCCGGGTACCTATCTAGACGTAGGTAATAAAAACCCCCAAAACCACACGGCGCGATTAGTAGTCCTTGATGTTTCCCTCTTGTACTCGCCTCCACCGTTATGTCAGATAAGAATATTCCACGCGCGATGTGAAAACTTCATCTTCCTCAAAACTCCCGGTTGCTTCTTCATTTCCCAGCGCATCATGACGCTCGCCCATGGCCGCCACGGCAAAATCCTCCGCCTCACCCGTCGGTAGATACCCGATCCTTGCTGCCAGCTTTCTCAGCGTGCTTTTGCGGATCCAGGTTCCAGGGGTTGCGAAAAAAGGGGTGTGGGCATACTCGATCCTGTCTCGCCACCACCCGTTTACTTCGAACTTCTGTCTGCGTAGTATGTTCATCGCAAAGCAGAAGTACAAATACCTCTTTTCAGGCCGGTGATCCGATAGGAACTTCAAGATTCGGCCGTGGAGTTCGCGACCCCTAGGTTTTCCACCTTGACCACCTGGTGCGATAGCACGCTCAGTATCGTCTAGAACGACAACCATTAACTGATCGCCATCAGTCGGGATGATGGCTATCTGCCCATCCTCTAGCATCTTCTCATATATTGACAGGAGAGGAATGCCATTACGAAGACTCCAGATGTGACCTTTCGGGCTTTCTGAGGGTCCGAATAGATGGACAGCCGCCTGCTCGCCCACGTTGTATCTAACAATGTGGGCGGCGGCGACGTACTCGACGGGCTCGTAGGTTTGGCTGATAGGGCACCACGCTTCCAGCTTGCCTACTTCTGCATTGTAGGCCTTCATGACGGCCGTGCGCCATCGGGCTTGCTTCTCTTCGTCCCCGGAATTCTTCAGCGTCACGGTCGCCTGCGACGGTTCCTTGACTCTTGACACAAGCAGGTCAATGTATGACCAGTCATCCGCGTAGGCTTGCTTGCTCCATCGTTCGTTGTCTACTTCCCGCGCTGCCAGCTCATTGGTGCTGGTGCGCATGTGCACCCTCTCGACAACCAGAGCGCCAATCTCCGTATCTAGCCGCTTCAGCTCTTCTTCAAATTTTCCTGGGCTCATATGGACGGTCCTATCTTGCCACTTCGCTCTTTTCCGGAAGCGCGGGTCAGCCATTATCAAACCTAACAGCGCTGATACCGAATACTGGGATGCTCACCTGAGCTCCCGGACTGACTGCCGGGCTGCTTCATAGGCAGCGTCCGCAACCTTCAGTTTCTGGCGGATTACTTCGACCTGGTATCTCATCTTCGATACATCGTCACCTTCTTCCCCCATTTTGCCTTTCTTGTCGGCTAAGGATAAATCTTCAGGGCCTGAGGGGATCTTCGAAGGCGGTGTCGGCGATACATACGTCAATCTGGGACGGGGCGTTGGGATGTCCGGACTACTAACCATCAGCATCAGCATTATTCTCAAAGATTTGGTATATGGGTGTAATCCTCACGTGTGATTGTCCAGAATCTCGGGGCTGCTTTGCCTTTGCGATACAAGACCCTCATGGTGGTCTTGCTTCGTGTTCTTGTTCGACACCATTTTCGATCTGAAGGTGTCACGGAACTCTAGCTAGGCCGAAAGGCGCGAACCTAGGCACGGGCTAGACACCGATATTAAGGGGTAAGGCGGTCGCCAGCGGTTAGAACCGTGACAGAAGGACAACGAAGCTGTGATGATGCGTATTGTGATGTGCAGAAATACAAGCTCTGTCCGGGGCATCGGAGCAAGAATCTATGTCTGAGAGAATGAGGAGGAAAGGGATTTTATATACTTGAGAGTCGAAACTTAAACATTGGGTGAGTCTTTCCGCCATATTTGAGTTGGTGCAAACATGGAAACTTCCCAGGTTTAGGATGATGGCGAGTCCCTCGAAAGCCTAACTTATTCAACGCGGTGAATTCACCGGGCAGAACGATGATGATGTCGAGGCAAATTACCTCAGTTTACTACGTACCAAGGAAGGTAGCCTCACTGGACCGCCGGTTACATGACAGTTGAGCTAAACAGCGAAACCATTAGCGCTGTCAGGAATCGAACCTGACCACTATTTAACTGGCCCAGTAACAATGACGATGTCGGCGTTTTCTTCCAAACATCGACTCAGCACATACCTCCTGCCTATGCCAAGTGCCTGGGCGTGTTCCTGCCAGAGCTTTTCCATCCCCCTGGCAGTTGCCGCTACTTTATATGTACCATTGAGAGCAGTGATACATTACGACTACGTGGTTTTCCGGGTCTTCGCCGTTTACCTGAGCCTCTGCCTCTGCAGTAAATCGGTATCTGTCTTCCGGCCGCGTGGTTGCGAACTATAATACGCGTTAAGGCCGTATTACGCACAAGGCCTGGCATTGCTGCTTTTGGTGACGATTCCTATGCGGAAATAAGGTGGACAGATGTTACTACTTCAAAGCGTCAAAGATAGAGATCAAGAAAAAGTCTTTTGACTAGACAGGTAGGTCCTTCAAGGAAAACCGTCGTCCGATTACGATGGGTGCCAGCTTGGGATACACATAAATGATGACAAGTCAGACGGAGAATGCGATGCGCTCACTGCTTTTGCTCGGGCTCCTTCATTTGGTTGCATTTGCACGCGTACGCTATGGTCCTTTTCCAGATCGGCTTCGGCCTTCACAAACCCCATTGTGTCATCCAGTTCTCCATCCATTCATCACTAACCGCTCCGACGGTCGGCAACGTAGGCGACATGCGAACAGTGTGCTCGGTGCTTAACAATGTGGCCTCGGTGTCGACTAGGCTTTCGAAGAAGTCGAGGAGTTTAATGCCTGGATTTAGAGCGACATCTTCTGTACGCGACGCGCTATCACGGAGCGCATCAATCCACGTTCCCAGAGAGACCACTTCTACGTGTTTGCCCCGACTTAGACGCCGAGAAATGGCCGGCAGGACCTCTCTCCAAGTGGTGTGATGAGGATTAATGGCGTGATACACACTGGCACCACCAGTGCTCGGCTCGTGAGGATGTGCTGGAAGAAGTGCTAGTTCAACAATAGCTTTCCCCAACTTATCCACCGGGATCCAATCTATAATATCCAGCCGTCGACCCAGAGAATCAGGTATCTTACCCAGATATTTGGAGCTTGCAATCAAGCTCGGAAACCACTCTTTCTTCGACCATTCACCTGCTGTTGATGTCGGTCCTGCGACTTGTCCCACACGGCAGATGGCGGATGGGATATTGGCCTCCGTAGCAGCCGCGTCCAGTAAGCGCTCCGAGAGAAACTTCGACTGCCCGTAACCGTTGGTCGTGGGCGTCGTCCAATCGGTGTATATTCGCTCAGCAACCGTTCCTTGTCCAAGGCCGCCAACTGCGCTGATACTGGAGATAAAGAAGAGCTGCGCCCCGAAGCGAGAGTGAGATGAAAAGTCTATGAATCGACGCACGCCACTAATGTGTCTGCTGAAAGAACGAACAGACAGGTTGAAGTCGACTCGCCAGGCGCCATGAATTATGTGTGTGACTTGGTCAAGCAACTCCTTGTACACAGTCTTCTGGAGGCCGAAATATGACTTCGACAAGTCTGCGTCGAGACATTGAACCTTTTTTGAAAGAGGTCGGAGATCTTTGGAGGCCTGCAGGTCCTCTTGGCGACGAAATCCATCTGGCCCACGGCAAAGGCAGTAGATCCGAGACACGTGGTCGTCACTCTGTAAAGCGTCCAGCACGTATGCCCCCAGCGAGCCCGTTGAACCAGTCATGAGAACGACGCAAGGAAGCTGTAACTTTGACGAAGGTTCCCTTGCAGAAATCGGCATGTCCTTTGTGTAAAGTTGATGCAAATCCTCCATCTGCTCCTGATAATTTCCATTGCTCGATACTTTTCCATCGATAATAACCGAGATGGCGTCTGTAAGAGCTGCCACGTTTGGGTTTGAATAGACCGTTTTCGCTTTCACTGTCTGCGGCTTCCCGTAGGAAGCGACGTACTCATTCAGCTTTCTCACTAACTCGATCATCTGCAGAGAATCCAGGCCGAGTTCGAACAAATCGCTATATGGGGAGATATTCTGAGCAGCGATATCCGTGCTGGAGGTAATAATGGCCTTAATGGCATCTTCGACGCTACTATAGTCTCTGCCGTTGATCTTACTGGGTTTAAAAACTGGTGCGTGAACTGCTCTATACAAGGCGTCTAGCTCGGGTGCGTAGAGATCGAGTGTGAGTTTTCGCTGTACAGTGCCTTTGCCTGCTCTGAGCATTGGTTTGGCAGCAGAGGTGAAGATGATCATATTATACTGAATACGGCCATGAGAAGGGCATTCTTTATTCGCTGCCTGTACAGATGGCCATATAAGGTCTAGAAGGCGTTTCTCATCCTCGGCACCCGCAGGCGGGTTAATGGCTTCAATGAGTAAGCTTGACTGAAAACGACCGTGCCCAGCAATGAGAGCTGTATTGACAACGGGATTGCCATTTATTATATTCTCCATTTCATTGGGATGGATCTTTTCACCGGTGGAAAATACGATGATGTCGTCGGCCCGGCCTTGATACAGCCAGAGATCCCCCTTGGCAGGATCCGGGTGCTTCGAATATATATCCCTCATGGGCCACTCTGCCAGGTCGGGAAAAGTACCGAATACGCCCTGATATTGAATGAGATCTTCATTTCGAACTATAACCTGTTCGTACAGATTCTCTGATTTATGTCGATACTCATACCCCAGGGTCGGGTGTAGGCGTAAGTATTGCCAGTCTTGAGGGTCGCAAAATTGGCTAGGTAACATTCCGCATTCAGTAGACCCAAGACAGTTGAGGAGTCTGGTCTTCGTAATCGCTAGATCTCCGACTGCCTTGGGAACCGGACCTCCGCCGTACGTGATACTTTTGACCCGGCCGAGATTCTCTAGATATTGGGGTTCTCTGACCAACTCTTCTAGTGTTGCTGGGACAAGGGCCGTGTGCTGTACATGTCCATGAATATGGACATCGTTGACAACAGCGGCCGACGGCGGGAAAGCGGCCAGCACGACGGTATAGCCCACATAGAGACAACCCGGTAGGACCATACTAATCCCAGCGCAGTGGAATAAAGGAAAGGTCACGTAGACCCGCTCTCCGCTCAGCATGGTTGGGAAGGTTTTCTGTTTATCCCCGATATCCGAGAACGCCGAGAGTGGCGAAATTGTCCCATGCGTTTGTATAATAGGCTTAGGCAGCCCAGTTGAACCTGAAGTGTGTAGTACGACGAACGGTTCTGCTCTGGCCTCCGAGAACGTCTTCGCGAAGGGATAGGGCTCCCATTTCGCGCCATGATCATAGTTGTCATCTAGCCAGTCACGAAAGCCGGGTACTTCAACGTGTCGCATCGATCTCACGTCCAGAATGTTCTTAACGACCGGTAAAAGGAAATTCGGCGGCGTAAGGAATGTATTACAGTTCATCTGGTCCAGTAAAGACAAGTTCGCCTCGACTGTATTGCGAGGCGAGACCAACAACAGCTTATAGCCGGTTTTGATAGAAGCGAGCACAATAATAGCATAGTTCAAATCCTGGGGGCCTAGGTATACGAGAGTAGGGAAGTCCTTTCCCACGCCGAGGGTCCGGTCGATGAACCACGAGCATCGATCTACGGCTCGGGCGAAATCCGCAGCGCAGACGTCTCTGAAGCCATCAGCGGCATCCTTCGTTTGAGCAATGGAGTATAGGATTCGAGACGGGTCCGACCGTGCCAGGTCGTCAACAAGGGATGGCAACAAGGAATGACCGTTTGCCGGAGGCATAGTGTTGGCCAGTGTTGATGGCGAGGAGACAGCTGAAGCCAGAATTTGGATGGTTCTGAAAGGTAGTGCGATGTGGTCAGCGATACAACAGCAAGGCAATTTCTCAGATTGAGATGGCTGGCATATAACAGCGTGAGAAGCTTTGACAGGACGGCATCCGGTGCGGTCAGTTTCGTTCTAGGGATTATTTCCCAAAACATTAAATCTCTATTCAAGCGAATGGACACGGGAAGACTTCTTATCGTATACGAAGTATTACCCTAAGAAATCCTTTGACTGGTTCTGTGACGGAACCCTAGGCAGGGAGAGTTTAAGACGGCTGCAGGCTCAGGATCTCCATTTCCGATTTCCAGTACTATTATTACTATAGCGCACTGTAGGAGTTTCTATAAAGACCTACGAGTCTACCCCTCGGGACGGTCCAACAATGATCGCCGCCCAGTTCAATTCAACGGGGTATGCCTGTTGGCCCTCTGACTTCTAGGTACTAGCTCTGACCGCCGTTGGACATGAGGTACCTACTTACCTATCTTGCTACATTATTAGGAAAGGTTTACATCTACGCCAGCCGCTAAAGGCCGCCGTCTCTCGATAGGATCTTTCGCAACTCCCGGGTTACTGCGTCGTGAATAGGTTGCTTGGATACAATGAATTAGAGTTATTGCCCTTTCTCGCGGCGCTTGAGGGTAACTTGCGCAATGTCAAAGAAGAGGAACTTGCGGGCTGACGCAAAAGACAGGCATAAACTGCAACGGTAGCATTCGGCGTGAGCTGGATCCGGATTCCCCTCCTAAGTGCTATTGGGCAAGCGGCAAGCGATGATATTAGGCATCGGGATAATCGTGTGATGTGCGCTGTAGTTGGATATTCGAATCAACAAGTATATAATGACTCTCTCAATTCGGTGCGATATTAAACAACTCCTATTCCCAGCGCCCGCTCCGTCGGCGCTAGGGTAATATTTGTCACGGATAGCATATACCTGCTATAACCGTACGGTCATCATCAGCGTGCGTTGTTGTTTTTCCATCACAATACTTAGGTATACCGCCTTAACGCCGAAGCTGAAAGACGAAAGTGTGTCGCTACCGTTACATGCCACGGCGATCGCTCAAGCACCTGAGGCGAGACCTTGGTCTTTCCACGCACATTTCCCAGAATAGCAAAGCCTCCGGTGACACTCCGAAGCATGCAATCCGACCGTGACATTTCGCAAATCACCCCGCTGGTGAAGGATGAATCCATACGAGAGAGCCATAGACGACAGCTTTATGCAAGGTAAGCCCGATAGTGAGTGGCAATTCCTGGGCAAACCCCTCAATCAGATCGTCGACCCCTAAGCGAGCACTCCGACCGTGACATTACGAATCGCTCTCCGACGGTTTAGGATAAGTCCGTATGGAAGTACAGAGTATTACCACACCCTCATGCAAGGCCGTGGCAATGGTCGCGATGCCTGCGCAATTCCTCATTCAACCATTCAAATTGCCGGATCTGCTCAGAAGCCCTTGTCGTCTCATCTCCTATGCACTTCTACATGAAATGTGAAAAAACCATCTACTTAGGAGGTGCACCGCGGAAAACCGGCGGTGGGCCGGCAAACGGCAAAGTCTGACGCGGGATCACGCGCATGAGTCTGGATCAACGGATATGCGAACCCCCGTGTCAATGATTCAGGGGAGGCTATCCAACAGATTTCGGGGAATTCTTCCATGACAGCTATCTAGACATGTTTCCTATGCCAAGCCTACCATTAGTAGTCGCCTTCCATGGTCCATTCATACTTCATCTTTCAACTATGCATTTAATCCCTATTACTTCAGCCCTATCGTTTCCGTAGCCTTCTAGATAGGAATGTCTACAGACGATCTCGACACGTCACAACTAGAAGGGGGTCTCTTCGCCTATGGCGGCAAGAGCGTCATAATATGGGCCTCCGTATTCATTGTCCTTTGTACATTCTTTGTTACTCTGCGTTTCGTTTCTATCAGAATCGGGGGGCGACCCGTCCAGCTTGAAGATTGGTTAATTTTGCCGGCTTGGATTATAGAGATTGGGCTTTGCGTCAACGTCATATGTAGTACGTCGAGAGAAGAGAAGTGAAAACACGATTCCGGATGCTGATAATCGCCGTCATAGGTGTCATCTACGGCGGAGTAGGAAGACACGAAGCATACGTCCTTACCTACGAACCGCATGGGCTTATCTCGTGGGCGCAAACGCTCTTCGTAACCGAGTTACTATACGGCATCGTTTTCCCCATAGAGAAAACCACCATCTTGTTGCTCTATCTGAGGCTTTTCCGCATCCACCGCCCATTCCGCGTCACGACATACCTCCTGATTACTTATATTTGGCTATGGGGTATCAGCGAGGTGATTGTGGCCATCTCCCAATGCATCCCCATCGCGTACCAGTGGGACAAAACCATTGATGGCCACTGCATCGATCAGCTCTCCTATTACCGCTGGGTCAGCGTTCCAAACGTTATTCATGACGTGGTCATGCTCATCCTACCGCTTCCGATGGTCTGGAGCCTCCAGATCGATCTACGCCAAAAACTTGCACTGAGCGGTGTCTTCTTGATCGGTTCGATGTAAGGGTCCTCACTCACTCAACCCCCCTTGCTGAAGAAGGCATGCTGATTCTCCTACGTAGCGGGTGTATTGCGTCCTTCATTCGTCTTGCTTTCTTTTTCAAGCTGAATGCATTATCAGACAACACTTGGGCTTCTATTCAATTACAATCGTGGACTCTGGCTGAGACGGGAGTCATTCTGATCAGTGCGTGCCTCCCAGCACTTTGGCCGCTGATCCTACGCACCATGACACAAGCCGGCACGTTCCGCAGCGTGTTTTCAAAAGGGATGAGTACACGCGATGGGCGCGAGCCAAACCGATCGAACGGCAATGATACTTGGCGATCTACCAACAACGAATTCATACCCCTGGAGGATACCGAGGACCGCGCAACAACCACGTACAGGGTAACAGGCGCTCCAAGTCACATCCAGGCAACAGGCTACAAGGATGGCATCAATGTCACCACAGAAATCTCCGTCAGTCACGGGGCTGAAGCCTCCGAGTGAAGGGAGACCATAATATTATCCTGCGTGTAGTAATAAAATATATATATGCTACTCCGGTAGCAGCATCATCTAGACTTATTAATATTCCAAGAATCTGGACCTCCTAACATCACTCACGGCCAAAACTGGATTCATGAACTCGGGAGCAGGCAGGCCCTTTTCTTTGACGCGGTCTGCAACGCATTTTAGTTTCAATTCTACTGGAGTAATTCGCTAGAATGTATTATTTGGTAGTATTATTGTCAACCTGTCGAACATGCAGCGACCACATGTCACATGGCTATGTCTCGTTGCCAATGAAAAATCCACACTAGATAGCTCTCAGGAGTCTGATTCTTAGGCATACGAAATCCCGTTGACTTCCCCGTTCCATAGTAGCTCTCAGGACCCCCAGACTTCACATTTTACCGCTTCGTTACGAATTAGATGCTCATGCGCCGGGGACCTCACTGTAATCTTGACAGGGAACGGTTGCCCGGGAGCAAAGGCATTAAGTTCCTTATCGTTAAATTCCCCTGCTGGGGAAAAGTCGAAGCAGTAGACTAGCCGAGAAAATGCGATGAACATTTCCTTCTGTGCTAGTTTATAACCCACGCAAGATCGTCGACCGGCGTTGAAAGCAAATTGCCAGAGATCCTGCTGAATGCCGCTATTAAATTCGGTGTCATGCTGCGTCCCATCTTTATTGCCGAGCCATCGTTCGGGTTTGAAGGTGTCAGCTTCATCAAAACCGTTGGTACAGACCGCAACCGTGTTGACAAGGAACTCTGTGCCCTTGGGAAACGTGTGTCCTTCGAATTCAAGGTCTTCGACTAACACACGCTGGGGAATAAGGGGCACCGTAGGACGCCACCGAAGTACCTCCTTCACAACCGCCGAGGTATACGGCGCGTTCGTCATGTCGTTCAAATCAGGCAGCCGGTAAGCGCCGGCGCCACATATGCCGTCCAACTCAAGCCGCATACGGCGTATGGGCTCTGGCCACGCGATGCATGCCATGAGAAATGCATTGAGTGTCATACGAGGATTATCCGAGCCTGCAGTGATGATAAATAGCGTGATATACATCGCCTGATCGTCAGAGCCCCCGTACTCCCCCAGCATTGTCTTCCGGACAAATGAGGATTGAGGGATATGCGAGCCCTTTAACTCAGACCACCAGTGCTTGAAGATGCGATAGTGGAAGTCCCCCAGCAGTTCCCAGTGAGTGCGCCAAGCAAACTGGAGGCACTTGGGCAGTAAGCTGACGTGCGGGAAGAAATCCACAAAGCTGCTGTTAATGGAAGTCAAGAAGGTTGATGTCACCCTCTGTAAGTCTTCTAGTTCGCCTATAGTCTTCCGTAATGTCGTGCCGGTGACGATTCGGTAGATGACGGCTATCGCAAAGCGATAGTTGTGCGCGTACCAAGCATTGGGCTCGTCCAGATAGGCCTTGAGTAATCCAAGGCTCGCTTCCTCTGCAAGACTGCTATGAAGCTTTGAACCTTCCCCTGTCATGAGTTGGTGCAGTAACCGTCGGCCTTCTCTCCACTGGTCCGTCTTCTGCAAAAATAGTCGGTGATTTCTACTGACTAGCCCACCGGCGACTGGAAAGTACGGTCTTTCGTGAGTGATGCCAGCCCTCTTGGCAATAATTTCGTTGAGGACTCTTTGACTATTAAGTAGTACCCAGGTTCTTGTTCCCATGCTTAAGGTTGTCATCTCCCCATACTGCGCCTGCTCCTGGAGCTACTGCCATTCAGTAAACGAGCGTTTAACGGCACGGTATCATGACTATACGGATGAGTAACGTACCCACGGCACCAGACGACCATTGCTCCTGGCTTTGAGCCACGGTAGCAATGAGCCGAGAAATGGAGAGCCTTCAGGCCCTTCGGGTAGTCCATATTTCCTGTTGATCAGCCGAAAGCCACGGTGACGGGGTAGGAGTAGGGTAGGAAAAATAAGAAACGAAACCAGCAGTAGCAACAAACTGATCAAAGTCAAGGAGTTGTTGGGTAGACTCTGCATGGCTTGTATGGACGATACGCTTGGTCTAAATGTGAATTGATCCGAAAAAGTTGATCAGATATGAAGTTGACTCTGAGAACGAGCCTTTAGGAGTGTAGATAGGTAGTATACGGTATTTCCCATGCAATAGGTCAGCTCCTTGATAAGATAATGTTTACAAACATTCAAACGGTCTGATGCATCGGCCAACATTTCCAACTTCAGCCAGAGGGGCATCGCCTGTCATTAGAATAGATAAGACGATGCATGCAGGTCCTCCGGTAAGTCCTTAAGGTCGAAAATGCTACGTCAGACGGGGGGACAAGTAACCGTCTGATCCTCCGTGGCCGAGAAGCCCTTTCATTGCATTGCGATGTGACAGCATCGCATGTCCATACCTCGCGACGGTTCTCTAATGGCCTATGACGATGCCGAGCGCACAAGATCTATACTCGGCGGGCCGGTAATGAAGAGTAATATTACGTGAGCCGGCATTGTTTTTGATGGGATCGAGGAGCTGCAATGTCACGACAGCACGATACAGATGCAGATTCGTACCGTAGGCAACCCGCCTTACGTTGGAAATCATTCGAACACCGCTGATCAATGTTTTTCCATGTTATCTATGCATATCCACAACGGTTTGTGGTATAGGAACACCATGATATATCATGATAACGACATAGCGTACCCCTTGCCCTGAAGATGCATGCGCTCCTGTTTTGCTACGTTACGTTGCCATTGCCTACGCTATAGACATGCAGGTCTATACAACTAAGTTGCTTATACGAAATACATATAGAGCCATGGAATATTCCTCTGAAGCCGCGCATGTTGAAGATAATCAGTAACCTCTTCGCACTCTGTCTTCCTGAGTAGTTGGGAATCAGTCTTGTCTATCTTCCGCGAGACTGAAGTTCGGTTCCGGCCCTACTTTGAAATATTTGCCAGCCCGCCGAGATATAAGACTCTATCTACCTAGTCTTGCGTATATCTACACGATGGCGACTCGCACCCCAGTCCGTACCATGAAAGATATATCAAAGGACTCTAAACCCTTCACCATGACCAACTACTTCCCACACCTCCCCGATTACGCAGATCCCACGACAGGAGTTCTGTCAAAACTGCCGCGCTCTTGGGTCCCTTATGCCCAACTCATGCGTATAGACCGGCCGGGGGGGCTCTACGCCTTCTACTTCCCATACCTGATCGGTCTCATGTACAGCGCATGTATAGCTTCGCAAGCCCCTGAGCCGCGCACACTGCTGTCTATGGCAGCAATCCTGCTGCCTTTCAACATCGTGTTGCGCGGTGCTGCGTGTACTTGGAATGACACTGTTGATCAGGACTTCGACCGGCGGGTCGCTCGCTGTCGTCACCGCCCCGTGGCCCGGGGCGCCGTGTCCACCACAGCAGCGCACTCCTTCACCGCACTACAGCTCGCGCTTCTCTACCCGGCCACCGTGCTATATTTCCCGCCGGCCTGCATGCCGCATTTTGTAGTCATGGCGGTGCTCTTCGGCGTGTACGCGCTCATGAAGCGGGTGACGTACTACCCACAAGTCGTGCTCGGCGCGCCATTCGCGTGGGCGGTATTCTTCTGTGTCGCGGCGCTAGGCATGGAGCCCATCCCATTTTCTCTGCCATTCTCGAATGGCTATTTTGGCTGGGACCATGTCGATAATACTGAGAGGACGGAGGAGATAGGCAAAGCAACACTTGCCCTTTTCGGCGCAAATGTCTTGTGGACCATGACCTACGACACCATCTATGCACACCAAGATGTGGCGGACGACGCAAAAGCCGGCGTGAAAAGCATGGCGCTCAAGTTCAGGCACAGCACTAAGCTGCTCACTGGAGTGTTCAGTGCGTGTCAACTGGGTCTCTTGGTTCTGTGCGGGCTATGGGCTGGTTTCGGGAGGTTATATTTCTTGGGTACTGTTGGTGGCGTGGGCCTCGCACTGGGTTATTATATCTACGATGTCAATCTGGCATCGCCGGAGAGTTGCGGAAGGTGGTTCCATGACCAGTTTTGGATCGTGGGCGTGCCGTTCATATCGGGGTTTATTGCCGAGTATTTGACAAAAGCACTATAGGGCATGGCCATAATACTACCTCGTACGGATGGCTCATGGTTGTCTCGTGGATTGTGCTGTCCTGGTCGTATTAGATATTAACCGTTGATTAGTAGCATTGTGTATCATATAGTATATTAGTGAAGAAGTACAGAGAATTGCAAACAGCCCAATGGCTTACTTGGACAAATCTGCGACGCCGTCACAGGGAGAATGAACCCAAATGGGAATTTGACGTGTAGATACCTAGGCATTCCGTATAGGTATGTAGGGAGAGTTGGGTGCGCTGGTTTGCAAACCCGTCGGAACAATTTGGTGTTCTTCTTTACGTATCGATCTCGCTATACTCCGTCCATTCTTTTCCACGCCAGAACTTCTGACCGCCCCTGAAAGAATGCTCAACCCTCTCTTTCGCCCTCACTTCCATTTTGGATTCAAACGCTAGAAGAGTATTTCGAGAAACACCACCTTCAGCAATCATCTGAGCAAGGTCTGCCGCATCGTGTATAGCTGTATCGGCCCCGAGGCCGCCCATGGGGCTCATGGAATGTGCGGCATCACCAACAATAGTGACGAGTCCAGTTTGGCCAGTGGAACGGATTTCTATATCTGGCTTGCTCGACAAAATGGGCACACAAACCGATAGCTCATGCGCTGCAGAATACAACAAGGACTTCAAATCCGGGTGCCAAGCCTCCGACATCCTCTGCAAATACTGCACCTTTTCTTCGAGGGTCTTGGGCAAACTCTCCGCGTATTGGCGTGGTGCCGCGCAAAGACACCAATACACATAATCGGGGAAATCAGGTAACTTGTGCCCCGACGCTTGCTGTACACTTTTTAGCCACACCATAGGCTCGACGACAATTTGCACATTGGCCTCGTGATCCAAGTACATGCACCAAGTTAGAAGGTCCGGTGGAAGCCTTTTCTTCAACTCTGCCGTCAACGGTGTTCGTCCCCACATGATCCAGCGTTCCAAGTCCAGCAGCTTACGGTCCGGCTGGAGCTGTCTGCGCACGCGACTCTTGCCACCGTCTGCGCCGACAAGCATCTGTCCACACGCGGTCGAGCCATCCGAAAACCTGACATGAACCCGGCCGTTAATAATCTCGTAAGACTCAAAATCTTTCTCATACTCGATGGCGTCGCCGATGTCCAGCGAGAGCAACTGGCGAACCAACGTTCTATCCAGGGGGATCGCCTCGGAATCTACCGGGGTTGGCTCTGGGTAGTTGAGCTTGACAGCGTCTACGTAGCGTGGCTCCAGGCGGTGCCTCTCGGCCGCAGTATCGCTAAAGAGCGATCGAAGCTGCGGAGACAAAACGCTATTAAGGGCTGACTGGCCGTCTTTCGTGATGCGGAATCGATGCCCCTGTGAGACGTGCGACCGGGGATGGCGCTCAAAGAGGCGGAATGCCACTGAATGTAAACGCAGGCCTTGCGCAAGTGCGAGCCCGGCGACGCCAGCACCGATTATCAGGACGGGTGGTTGATATGCCATATCTCAATCTCATGGACACATGCCTCTAGATCCGACAACCGACCTTCTTCTACTTTGTTGATTCGCAAAGAAACCAGCCGCACCTTGTAGGTGCGAAGATGGATGATAATCAGGAATGAAATATCGGAATGGAATGGTAGAACTCAAGCACGCCGTCAATGGTGCGTGCCACGAATATGTACTTATAACCGTATAGAGATATCCGGTATTATTCATGTACCTAGGTACCAAGTCACAAAGGTGACCCACTCTCACTTGTATGGAAAACTACGAGTCTTGCAGTTTGTGATCCTCTTCGCGAAAAATTGCTTGCATTGTTCGGTACAGCTTACCCGAAAGGAACATCAGACTTACATCATAGGTCAATCTTAAAGACCTGGTAGGTATGGGCATCGAAACTCATGCACAGCGGACTGTGTATACTGGAGCGAGGACCGACCTCGTAGATCCGGTTACAAATAATAGCTTCAGTATAACGATGTCCCGGCATTGGCATCCCGTGGCATAGATACATAATGTCATCTTGGAGACTACGGACAAATGGAATCGCAAACGTAGCAGATGTGCCTCGAAAGTGTGGTGTAGAAGGGAAGTTGTGCGGTGGGTCCCCTCTAGGGCTGTAGAACCACTTATTTTCAAACCTGGCCTTCGTATAAAATATATACCCACGCCCTCCCAAATACAAATTCTGTCAGTGTATTTCATTACCCAGGATCCAAGCGGCCTCCCGGTCTTCAACTCAGAATGGACCGGGATGCAGAACTACCTCTTGAAAACTAGAAGATGGTTAGGTACTCGTAAATTGCCGTGAATCCTTCATACATCGGGTATGTCGGTGCCATACGCCCCTCGGTCCGCCAACTCGATGCTGTCAGTAGTATGCGCAGAGCTATGCTCGATCGATTTAGTCTTGTGCACAGCCTCCCCCCATTTCCCCTCCGACTCGATGTCATGCCGCAGCGACCGCGTGCTGTCGACCTTACCCGCTTGCGAGTGCTCCCCTGACGCGTCCTTGCTTCCATGTGGGGATGAGCGCCGGAGAGTTGTCAACGATATGACGGCAGCCGCATGCCGCAGCGAATCGAGCGAGATGTGAATGACAGCCGGTATGGCTCTGCCGACTGAGCGGGCGAGTCGGAATGAGAGGTGCGGCAGATTGGACGCGAGCAGGCCGACGCCGATTTCGATGGCGGGCCAGTTGGAGAAGAGAATAGAGGATCCTTGTCACTGTCAGCGACCATCGGCTCCGGCTTGGCGTTAACTAAGGATTCGGCGGAGCCCACCTTGGAAGAAGTTCCCACCACCGCCGCTCGCAAGGAGCGCCGGCTCGGTAAGGTTGACGAGCTGGATGATGGTATTGTTGAGACCAGCGACGAAGGCACTTGAGGTAAACGGGTCAGCGGCTTAGACGACGAAACGCAGCACCCAGGCGAAACTGACAAACCACCCAAGATGAAGATGCCCGTGACGCAAATTTTGCGCGTGGGGTCTAACTGCAGGCGCCATACCTATACCACACGGTCAAGTTAGCTTCAGCCTCAAATCTATCGTCGGCTCAATCCGGCGTGCGAGAGCGTGAGTACTCACAAAGGGGATGGGTAACAGCAGGAGGCAGAAATCGATGAAGCTGTCCAAAGCGAATACACCCAGCTGTATTTTAAATCCCCAGAGCGGACAGACGGCCCACCCGCCATGAAAATTGGGTTCGAAATGCGTGCCGCAGTAGAAAAGCCAAGAGGCGATCGCATATATAAACCAGACGACTGAAAGGCCGATCAGGCCCTTGCTGAAGATGTTGAAAAGCCGACCGATGAAGATTCGACGGTAAAAGAAGAGCATTATTAGTTTGACGCAAAAGTTGGCTCCCATCCAGAGGATGACGAGCGAAGCGGTAACCTGCAAGCATGCTAGTCACTATCTACTATACATCCAAGCAACATCTCTAAATTTGCGCTTCCGCCCGCTGATGGCAGGACGGCCTACGTACCTGCGCAATGATACGCTCCTGCTCGGTCCTGTGTTCGGGGTCATGAATTTCTGCCGGCTCAAAGGCGCCTTTAAAGACTCCTGCGAGAAGACCGGCGCAGCATCCGGTCAAGAACAGCTTTGCATTCGATTCGGTGTCAGTACACACGTTTCTTGAAGAGAAAGACGGAGGAGCGCACCCATGCTGGAATGCATAGCCAGTCGTCGATCTGCAAGTCTGACCTTGTATATCGACGGGTGTAAAAGCGCAAGATGACGAGGATGCCATCAATGATAGGGAAAGAAATGCCCACGGCGATGGCGCTCTGGTCGGTTCCAACGCTCGACATGATGCGTAGCTCAACCGCCAAACTGCAGATCTGAGGCCCCTGAGAGAGTTGTGCAGGTAGGGAGCATCATAGGCGGACGGCGAGGTTTATTTTGACAATTGAAGAGGCCGGGGTGTGACATACATCTAGATGGCTGCCCGGGATGAGGAGGGGATATGTGTGTACGAAGTACCAGGTCGCGCATAGTCGTCTAAGCACTGTCAGCAGTGAAGCGGCCCCTATATCACCTTCGTACAGCAGCAACCCTCTTGCTGTTGCAGCTGCTCCTAGAATTTTTTTTGGGACTGTGAAAAAGATCGCAGTCCCCCGAGCTCGCCAAGCTCGCCAAGCGTGCGTAGGGCCGTCTTGACAGCTATTTTGGAGCGACCCAGCCTATTTACGTGCTCTTTACACTAGGTAATACCTGGATTCATAAGGACTGTGATTCGGAGTATTGATGAGCCAGAGGAATCTGACTGGGTGGCAATACCCAGCGAGGTACTCATGTATCATGTGTATGGAATACACCCACTGCCATGTGTCTTAGACATGGTAGACACAGTACACGACCTACGAAGTACGTTATACGGTATACTACCCAGGCATGTCAGCTCCGGAGAGACGAACCAAGCCCGCAAGTCCCGAGAGAAACGCGTGGAAGAGCTTTACATGACGGGTTGGCTGGCTAATCCGTGGCGCTTGGTCTCATAGTAACACCACATCCCCTCGGTATTGCCTACATATACCGCAGACATGCACCGGGTACCTACAATAGCCGGCCTCGATACCCGTCGCCAGTCAGCGCTCCCACTATAGCGTGATCTGAACGCGCCAAGCTGCTCAGTGCTGCCCGTCGCATTGACCTGAGCGTAATACAGCTTACGGACCTACGGACAGCTAATTGGCACGCAGGCCGGGGCAAGGCAATCGGGATGTTCATGCATGCTCCTCCGCCGTCTTGAGAGCATCGTGCCAGCGAACAAAACCTGAATTTCTGGTAGCATTCGAGGTGACGCCACCTTTTAAGCCACTTATATTAGAGAATGTATTATACTAAGCATCAGATCGACCAGATCGACAGGATGGAATGGTATCTAGGCGTTCGACTACGCATGTGCTGACAGGACCGCCCCATCGTGAGCGTCCCATCACGAGTGCTCCCCCGTGCTTCTCGGCCTCCTGCTCCAGTTGGCCATCCCGCACCTGCTCCAACACGTCAGTCAATATAGGTGCCGCTTCAGCCGCAGCGGTCGCATCACCCAAATCTGGTCCTCCCAGCAGGCCCCCGGCAGGCCCCTAGCATGGTTCCGCTATTGGTCGGCCTACCGAGGAGATCGGCCATTCCGGGGTGCAACTTGCCTGTAGCCCCTTATCAACGTGTCTGCGTTGGGTTGGGTGGCCGAAGAGTAGGGTATTAACGACAATGTCCTGCTCTTGCGCGTCTTACTTTTAGACATGGACTCTATAATTTGGCCCCAATGCGGCCTTGGCCTGCTGGCAACGAAAACCCTCCTGACATCTTACATGTGCGGAATACCACCTACGGAATACACACCTCCCCGTTTCCTTTATTCTCCCATATTATAGCTCGATACACACATCTATCATACCTCCCTATTGTTACATTACGCTACCCGAAAATGCATCTTTTATTCTTTTGCCATCACGATGACCGACACCGATAACCCCTCTAGGCCACGACATGGCCCCTGTCGGCGATGTTCTGGTTCTAGAAGCGCCCTTTTCCAAGGAAAAACATAGTGTCGCTTGATCCCAACGAGGAATGATGCTCCGAGTTCAGATCTGCGATTGCTCTCTTCTAACTATTCTGGATTAAGCAATTATGCCTCGCATGATATGCCGACGTATGTTAACTACCTAACCAACCAAGCTTCAGCAGAAGCAAATGATCACCGACATTCCATCAACTTCCCGGGCAAGACCAGATTGGTTAGTCGGAGCCCTGTAGATCAATCAGCCCCCTGGTATGCGCGTACATTATTTTATATCACTGCATACCATGTCAGTACCGATAAGTTCCATGGCAGCAATCATTATCTAGGGGTTCCAGCCCAGCACGACAGCATCCTCGGGCTGCTTCCACACAAAGTTTTCCGGAACCTCGACGGCACGCTTCCCCAGCCATTCCTGCAGAGCAGGCCAATCAACGCACTTGTGATGTGTGTTGGCATTTGGCGTCGGGTTCTGGTGATCGAGGACCCAGTTGTAGGGGATAATCCCTGTGTCGAATTGGCACATGAGGCTCTGCCGAATGTAGTCGACGCAGTGCTCGTAGTGCCGCTCATACAGCTCCGGCACACGCTGCTTCTTGTCCTGTGTTTTGGGGAAGTATTCGATGTAGTGGTCTTGCCAGATGTAATGCAGGCAGTGCAACTGATGAGTGCCAATAGTCGCCGCGATGTAACCACCACCGGCCTCCGCAGGAAATTGAGCCGACCAGCCTGGATGATGCACCCTCTCGATGTCTTCCTTGGAGACACTAATCATGCCATCTGTAGCATTGCGTGAGTGAGTGAGTGAGTGAGTGAGGGGTGGATGAGCGCCGCAAACATGAAAGCATGTCAACATCGCTATGATTGTGCTCACATTTCATGATGTCGTACCAGGCCTTCTCGACTTCCTCGGTGGGCGGACCCGTCCAAGGAGTTTGATGCCAAAGCGATCCGTTGAAAACCTTGTGTGTGTAAGGATACGGAGCAACGGCATCATTCACCGGAGCTGTGCACATTCAATTTCAGAGTCAGTCTGCTTTCTCAAACATTTTCGGGTGCGGGAATCCCACAAAAGTAATTGAATTTGTCCCAGCAGGCCGTCTGGCTGGTTCGGCTTATAAACTGCAGGCATATCAATAATGCGACTATCGTGACCGCGCTGAATCCATGACAGATCCAGTGCAGGAGGTTGTATGATTTAGTCTCTTCCTCTGAGCGGTAGGCAACATCATCGGCCAAGAATGGTGTTTTGGATTCCAAAGACGGGTCCGCCGAAGAAAGCGCGACATAATCCCTTTCCTTGAACATGGCGATGACAATGCCTCCGGTCCTTCCAGGCGTCTAGGTACAGCGAGATATTTTGGACGCAGGCTGTTGCGCGAGGCGTCGAAGCAAGGACCAAACCGATGATCTCAGCTCACAATCTACAAAACGAAATACTTTCTGCTCCGAGGGGCGCAGCGCGATCTAAACGAAGGCAGAAATGAATAGGCAACTCTGGGGAGACCGAAGACGGAATTTCCAGAAGAAAGATTCTGCGGACTCTGTCGACAAATCGGCCATACTTTGATCGGTAGTTATCACCCTATGGTCTCTGCGGCACCTTTTTGATGCCATGATTACAGCATCATACAATTCGTGGAAAGGATGGATGTCCCCGTAGTGGTGGTCGCCGGGGTGTATATCTTTGGGCCACCTGACGTTGCCAATGAAACACTGCAGCCCTCAGGAGTGTTCTATGGGTGAGACCACGCAGTCCGGCCCTGGTTCTAGGCAGATCCCTACCCGATAGAGCGCGGGATGACGAGCCAGCTATTCAACCAGGTATGCCTTGGGGAGCGGCATGTGCTATCCTGATGTGGGCGTGAAGATGACACAAGGTCAGCGCGAATTGAGCCAAACGATAAAAGACAAAGAGCTACGCCGCCTCTCTATCTCGTTCTTTGTCTTCAACATCCATCTCCGCGCACTAGATCATCTACCGCCAACACTCAAAGTCGTAACAATGCTTGCTCGTTTGGCTATCATTGCCCTTACTCTGACCCTTGCGGTCGCGCTCCCCGCAAGTAAGGAACAGCTAGTTTTCATCCTCTTCCCGGTCTACAAGTCGTTGTTGACGAGCACTCGAGCTAACAGTGAGTATAGACTTCGAGACCGACCCCATGCTTCAAGTCGGCCAGAAAGCTGCCTCCTCATACGCCGAAAGAAAGAGAGCGCACTTTGAGACCGACCCAATGCTCCAGGTTGGGGAAAAGGCTGCATCATCGTACGCCGAAAGCGACTAGACAGGCAGTGTGGAGGTGGATGCTTATGTCCGAATGCGACCGAGAATTGCGGGCTCATATGCGTGGCCAAGAAGGGCCAGACGCACAGGATGCGACAGGATGGTCTCCAGTCGGCCTTACACACTCTCTCTGTCTGTCTGTCTCGCTCGCTTCCCCTCTACCCCATCATTGGCGCAAGACTTCGCTCCACTTCCCGCCGCTTCGCTTTCCTTGTGCCTCTAGCGTAAGCACATAATATCTGTAAGACTGGCTTGGGGGTGGCGACATTGGATGGTTCCGGTTGGTTGTGATTCGAGGCACTGCAGATCAGGACGGGAATATGTTTCCGTATCATATAAGATTCACCTGGTACAACCCAAGATATGTACAGGCCATGACAGGCTTGCGTGACTCATTCGATGTCCAAGTGAAGACCAATTTTGCAGTCGTCTCCGCCTTGATTTCATCTTGCATGCGGAATACGGAATACTCTGCCCGGCTATTCTGACGGTAACTTATTCACTGGAAGTGGCTAAGCTCCCGGCTGCCCATGGCAGTACGGTATATATACTATAATGTGGCTACTCGTACGAAATAACGGCCTTGATAACATCGCCAACCTCGCCGCCGCCGCCAGCTGGAGCACCGAGCACGAGAAAGGAGTACCCCTGAGTGGTTTGTAGTCTTTAGGCATCCGCTGCCACTATAGCTACACCATAATATTCGAAATGACTATTTGCTCTGAAGCTTCCAAAATGGCCGGCTTCCTGCCGCCGTGAGGCACAGACGAGCGAACATATTGCTGCCGCTTTACGTGGCTGAAGTCCTGGTGGAGACGTCCTACCCGATCAACGTACGTACTATAGAGAGTATTCCATATATAAGTGATATTCACAACGACTGCTACGTGGCTAAACCCCGCAAAGACATCGCGGCGTGAGACGATCTGCACCCCGTCAGAATAGCCAAGCCGAGCCCCAGGCCCCCAACAATATCTGCGTGGTACTTTAGCTGACTTGAGCTTATCTATATTACGGCACCCTACCGACACCCATACCATGTAAGCCGCTGTTGCATTCACTGGTCCCACTCAGCGGATTGACCGAACCGGTGATATCACAGGGCGGTACTATAACTCGATGACGCGCAATGCCTCGGAACAGCGCGAATCGGCGAATGACTAATGAACTCCATGATGGAAAAGGCAATAGATCAGAGATCACGAATCTGTCTCCTTTTGGCCTGCCCGGGCCGCTCAGTTGATACAGCTTCGCCGCGTAATTACCCCAGTGTGGGTGCTGTTCCGAGTTCACGACGAGAAAGTAAAGTAAGATAGACAGCCAGCGCAACAGAATTGTGTTTCTTTTTTTTTCTCTCGATTGCTGAGACATACCGCTGAGCTAAGTGAACGCAAGACCGTGGCGGAGGGTCAAAGGTTACCTGGAGTACCCTCCATCGGTACTACGCTGTATATACCGTGATCTACGTACCTAGCTATAACAATGAGCCGACGGATCTTTCCCCTCTTGTCTGCCTCCATCAGTTCGGGGTCATCGACAAACTTGAATAGAAGAGACATTTGCCTGTATCAACGTTGAGCACTGCTATTTCGTCCCACCTCTTTTTGATATGGTTTCCCCTGAAGTAAAGGACGCCGCAGAAACAAGTGGTTCACAGGGTCATCTCGAAAAACAAGAGGACTCTGGACCGCGAGACCGAGGTACTTCCAGCCCAGAGCTAGAACGCGGCACCTCGCCCATCCCAAGCCAGCCTCGCCGGAAATGGGACATCTTCCCAGCTCCGCCTCTCAAGGAGCCCGGGCCCGCACCCGACGGCGGCATGCGGGCGTGGCTCCAAGTCCTCGCGGGGCATCTCATGTGCTTCATCACTTGGGGATTGATTACCAGCTTCGGGATATTCCAATCCACCTACGAGGAGATGACCGACGCATCTCCCTCTGCCATCTCCTGGATCGGCACTCTTCAGATCTTCATGCTCCTCCTAGTCGGGACCTTGTCGGGGAGAGCAAGCGACGCCGGCCTCGTGCACCAGGCCGTCCTCATAGGCACCGTTTTGATCGTCTTCGGCATGTTCGTGACGAGCATAGCCACGCAATACTACCAGTTCTTGCTTGCCCAGGGCATCGTCATCGGGCTAGGGATGGGCATCTTGTACATGCCTGGCCTGTCAGTGCCGTCGTCGTATTTCAAGGCTAAGAAGCCGCTGGCAGTTGCCATAGTCGCGTCGGGTGCCGGATCGGGCGGCGTGGTATATCCGGCCATGATCCAGCAACTCCTCCCTCGTGTCGGTAAGCAGCGCTACGCCCTACCCCTTCCTTTTAGCCAGATCTATGGCGTGGCGTATAAACCGCGTGCTGAACTGAACCAGGCTTCGGCTGGACGCTTCGAAGCATGGCCTTCGTGACACTCTTCATCTCCATCTTGATCAATCTCATCCTGCGCGTGCGCATTCCCGCTCGCAAATCCGGGCCGATTGCCGACCTACGCGCCTTCACGGAGTTAGACTACGTGTTCTTCGTAATTGGATTTTTCCTCATTTACTGGGCCGTATACTTCGCCTTCTACTATGTCCGTATCATACGCCATCCCTTTCGGCTTTGCTGTCTCTGACTCTGTTCTCAGATCGATCTTTATGGCCACGAATACGCCTCTTTCACCAGTCTCGACTCGATCAATCTCCTCCTCATTACTAACGCCCTCGGCATTCCAGGTCGCATCTTGCCCGGATTCATCGCGACGTATTTCCTTGGCCCTATCAACACCGCAATACCCACGGCAACATCGGTCGCGATCGTCCTGTTCGCTTGGCCGGCCGTTGCGCACGCTAAAGGGCCCCTTTACGCATTCGCAGCCGTGTACGGTCTGGTAGCGAGCGCCATTCAATCATTGTTTGCAGTGTCATTGACGGCGCTGACTACAGATCTAAGCCAGCTGGGGACAAGGATGGGCATGGTGTTCAGCGTCGTAGCGTTCGCAAGCCTGACCGGGAGCCCGATCGCAGGCGCCATCATAGAAGCCAACGGCGGAAGTTATCTAGGAGCGCAACTGTGGGCGGCGAGCAGCATGCTGCTTGGGGCCGGGGCTTTGGTGGTCGCGAGAGTAAGCAAGGTAGGTTGGGGAGTCAAGAAGATTTGAACTCGCAAAGGACGGTGAAATTTGATTGACGGATGGATTACCCACCCTTGCCGTGGGAACCGCCCCCGACAGGCCACGTCGAGCTGGATAGCCTCTAGAACCATGCATAGAAGGGTAAGACGGAGAAGAGAAGGATCTTAACTCCTGTTTCCGATGTATCTACCCCCAGCGTCGATCATGGGTCTACGTATATATCCCTGTTCGTTATTAGATACCAGGTATGGTGATGGAGGGTATGAACTGAGCGCAGTAGCAGGAAGTTCTACCTTCTCTGACTGAAATCAGAGAACCCAGTGAGCTATGGGAAGACAGCAAGTGTAATATAGGGGGCTCTAAGATATATAATCAAGTTGAGTAGAAAAGGGGAGAAGGTCAATCTACAAAATTATCTTGTACGTACCTAGTTATCTAGCCCCTACCAGGCCTGGATAGTCCATCTTGCTAAGAGATTGCTGGGCCGCATCGAGTTGCCATCGCCGCGCCATTCCCACAGAATAGAGTACTATATAGTTATACCTAGCTAGCCATCTCCTTTTACACCGTGATAAGGCAGAACAAATTATCCTTTTCCCATCCCCGTTTATTTGTGTCTACTTGCGCGCAGCGCATGTATCCCCCGGGAAAACAACAGCTGAAGGGTAACCCCTGTCATGGTGAGAAAGTCGGACGCAGTCCGCAAGGGCTCGCCGACTGGGATCTGTTCTGGCAGCAATAGAAAACCGCGGCCCTAACAATGATGAGCTGTGACATTATAAAAAAACAGAAAAAAGCCAATGGTTCTCATTTTTTTCATAGAAATGAACAATAAACCGCAGGTATTCCCAAACTCGAAAGTACCTGTAAGCGCCTCACAGCCCCATCCCTTCTCATTATGAGAATATGAGCCCCAATCAATCAGCCAGTTGTACGATATCTCGTCGCCATATTCACGGACAAACGTGATTGAGAAAAGATATCTGCGACGTCTGCGAAGACCTTTCCACCGGATCCATGACAATGCGACATTGTCCGACTGCCCAGCCGCTTCCCTGGTAACAAAGCACCATGCCTCAACATTGTCAATAGGTACATAGTTTCTATCATAGACCCCTTCCACCCACTAGATACCTTCCAAGGGAGCCATCGATAGATATGCATTTTTCGCCGAGCGGGGAGGACCTCGGCTTGTAGATGGAAGAGCAAATAAGCTGAGCATAAGAAACGGTCCTTCATTAAGATCAGAAAGAGTGCTAACTTGTCCTATCAGGAATACGTGTCTTGAAATGCACTTTGTGTCTGCTGCTTGTTTGCTCTTGTTCAACAACAAAAACACAACTTCTATAGCATTCGCCTCTGTAGCTTGGTGAGGCATGCTCTCTATCTTACTCATCTCAATCGAACCGATCGTAATCCTTATAAGCGCGAAAGGTGTCGTTGACATGACATACAGTTGTTTTTCCGCGTTCCCAGAAGCGGACATCCCCTAGGTAGCATCATCGTTCAAGCTTCTTGGGGTTCTTTTTGAAATACGAGGCGCGAGGTCAAAAGCTAGTGTACCCTTACAAATTAATGCGTGTTTGGAGTAGCTTTCGGCCATTTTGAGTAGTTCTAGGGAAGCCTTGGAAGCTGCGGTAATGCGCAGGCGGCAGACGTCACATAGCGCTCTGAGCGATGAGCTGCGAGCTGTGTTGACTGGGAAAGGAATGTGTAGTCTCTTCTCCACGGAGTTCTCTAAGCAGCGGCTACCAAAGCCGGTGTAGGACATCGGTTCATTCGATGGAGCATTTGTGTCGGAAGATCTCGAAGCGGCCCCAACGAAAATGGATGCACTCAGGCGATCCGGCACACCCCTTACACAACTTGCAGTGTAGATAGCAGCTCTATATACACAGCAAGAAGCCGTTCCCCTCGATGGAATTATCATGTTCGGAGCGTCATTCCGCATGAGCAACAGAAAGAGTAGGCAGGATACAAAAGTAATAGGTCGACGTACGCGCTACAGTTTGTTCGTGTGTATCGTATTGAGGGAAAAGCCTGAGACGGTTGTATTGCTGGGCGGCTATGGCTAACAAAGGAGGCGGGATTGAATAGGATCTGAAGCTGCTGTGCGTGCAAAAGTCACGGCATGGTACGTCGTTCAGTTCCTCAGTCTAGCGCCGAGAAAGTTCAGGATAACAAGTCAAAATTCTCCCAGTAAAAAGCGGTGATAATAAATAATCCTCATCCGCCAACACAAGCAGCTCGCATGTCGATTGCCTTCTATGCCCAGATACCTATCGCGATGTTGAAAGAATGAATACATGACCAACCCCCAGCGTAAGACATTCTTAAGTTCTATTCTGACAGAATACAGCACGTGTCTCCAGACAAAGGAGACAGAGCAAACTCTGATACTCATTTCGCCACTATTACTTGCCTAGAACATATCGGTGTCCAAGTGAGCGTTGCGCCGTTGCGCTCAGAGAAACAAGCGCTCGAGCGACTCGCCATATTCAAAGCGACTGCGAGCTTGAGGAAAGTTGGCGTATAATAATTAGTGGTTCTAATCTTGCCGCCAAAGTTAGAGAAGATAGACTGCTTAAACGAGTCCAAACGCTTCAATATCGCCGCATGTGTGTGCATCCGGCCATACCCTATCTCACCTTAGAAGTTAGGCCTTCCACCCGTCCACCGAATCGGTTGGGTATCGTCATTTTCCTGATTGATCATTTCCTCCACGTAGTTGCGCTGTTGAGAGTAAAAGACGGCGAAGAAAATTAAGAAACCATGTCGTGCGCAGGCCACACTTGGGCGATGTAGCGAGAGCTATCTGACAACGGATCATGAAAACCCTTTATGAATAACCAAACTCCGGAGTGACCATGGTCGATACTAGATAGTTATATAGTGAATCCAGCTTGTGTAAAACTAGAAGATCGGGACATAGTCAGAGCCTGTCTAGAATCCAAAATCCCATCAACCTTGGCGTATGATGGGTTTATCGTATGTGTTCATAATGATACGTCAGCAAAGCCCTAGATAGTGAGTGGGCAATACGGCTTCTCGGCCATGTCGCTTACTTGACGAATATAAGATAAAAGCTGCAGTGGCTTCTAACCCCGTGATCCTTAGAGGAATATCGCGCACGTCGTTTATCGTATTCCTAAGCGGCGTATTGAGGTGTACCGCTAGATCCGCAATATGGGAGAATAGCGTACGGCGTACGAACAAGAACACCAAATCCTACCAATATCCCTTCATCTCAGCGATCTAGGTGCGACCGTATGTATTACCGGCCTTTCCCCAGGAGCCCGTCTCGCAACACCGCACAGAGGCGGCACCGCACTCGCCTGCAAGTAAGACAACAGGGGACTGATTCAGCTTTATCATGACGGTGATACGTTCGCCAGTAACGGCCTCACTTCGAACTTCCAGTTCCGGTCCCTGCATTCTGCATGGTAACAATCTAACCCCGTGGGGGCCGCGCCTGTAATCTCAGCCTGCATCATTGCGGCACCATCACCGTCACCCCCTCAGCACACGTCCCATTTTAATAGGTGCTGATTCAACCGCTTCCCAGGATATTCAGACGCACGCCAGGTTGCCTTGTGTTGCCTGCTGAAGCTATATCGCGGCCATGCATTACTGCCTAAAAGACGGCACTTGCTGTCCCCTTCACTTCGGGAGAAGCGTGATGCTCTATCGATGGCGGCCGCAGCGTTAGATAGGCGTTCGTCTGAATGTTTCCAGGCAAATATATTTATATCACATTATGAGTCACCATCCAACAAGCTCATTCGGAAAATCCCCTATATATTCCTCCTGTGTGCGATGTTCTTCCCCCTTTTCCAACCCCGCTAGTCTGTCTTCCATCTTCAACCGTTCTCGATCAAGGAATCACTAGATATAGTATTGCGAACCCTTGATCTCATACAGAACCAGGTGACTGGCATAAGACAGCCAGCTATACACGACTACAGTCATGAGCCCAATCGCTGCCAGCCATCATGAGAATGCCATTACGACTCAGAATCTGGAGTCGCCGGGCTCACGGCCGGTAAACACAGGCCATGACGGAGAAAGGTCTATAGGTTCTACCATCCATGTCGCATCATCCTCGATGGCAGAGCAAGATCCGGGCAAGACAGCCAAAAACTCGCCCAGGAATGGCATGGTGAACACCAATAACGAAATAATGACCTTGTACAATCATAATACGGATCCTCAAAGTCAGGCCAGATGGTCTGAGTTCCAAGATCCAGTAGCCGAGGAAAAGCGCCTTAAGGAATTGGGCAAGGCATTCGCTGTCATCCACAGGCAGTCAAAGGTCGAAAAAGACGGCCTCACCTCCTGGGTCACAACCTCGCTTGAAGCACAAAGTCCACGGCTAAGAGAGCTCCTTGACACCATCTTTAGTGATTATCCGTCGTGGTACCCAGATGGACAACCCTATGCTGTTGCTCCACCCTTCCAGCCATACGTCCACAGATGGGAGGCCTTCCTGGGAGTATGCCGACGAAACCATCCGGATGAGAAGACGGCCGATGAGCTCCAGCTTCTCCGCCGAGAATTGGCGTCTCGCATTGACGGGTCTCTGTCTGCACTGGACAAGGTCAGGAAGACGGGCGCCATATCGTTCCAGAACCTATGGCTTCTCTGGAATCCCGGCAGCCTCGTAATGTCTTCCGCACCCGGCCCTATACGTGTCTTCAAATTCGTGCAGGCTACGTTTACCCCCGCCACGCGCGTGGAGCCAGCGCACTATGACTTGACGCTGGCTCACGCGGAGTGGAATGGCGGATACTGCGGTCTCGGCGCCAGTCACGAACGGGTTGTTGAATACAAGGAACCCATTTCCGTTAAGAAACTGCCTGTGTACCCTGTCGAGTTCGCAGACCGGTGGGAAGGGATAGAGCGAAGCCTTATCGCGCGAGGTAGGAAGTCCGAGTCGCTTCGCGGATACCACATCAAGACGTGCGAGGGGAAGAAGTACACAATCGAAGTGCAACCTCTTAAAGGTCTGGTGGAGGTGGAAAAGCCCGTATGTATGCCCGACTAACTACCCCGTCCCGATCTGAGATCTCGAAAAGACTACCATTTCCGGTGGCTGATGCGAAACGTTTCCAAGGTTTCTGGCCGAGTGATCGTTGATGCCCACGCGTACTATAAAGTGCAAAACAGAGTGCCGCCGGCGTTAATTCCCCTGGCCGACGCCCGCAGATCTCTAAATGGGCTTCGTCCCCGCGCGCCAATCAAAAGACCTGCGCCGCAAAGATTTGTTCATCGCAGAAACAGTTCTGGATCCTCGAGCTCAAGCTCAAGTTTACATTCAAGCTCAAGCTCAAGCTCTGATGATGATACACCAAATATTCCTCGTCCACCAATTATCCCCATTCCTGTGGGCACGTCCCCAAATTGGAAGGACGGGGAGAGAAGAGAGGACATGACATCACTTACAGATGCCGAATGCATCATCACATCCCCTCGGGTTAAGGGCTTCCACCTGAGCGCCAAAGAATGGTGTATGTTGAATAAGATACTGCAGCCCCTATCCCCGCGCGCAGGACAACCCGTCAAGACTCTAAAGCACGTTCTTTGCTAACCTATATTGGGACGGCTCTTGGTAGGCGAACTCAATGTGGATGAAATCGAAGATGTCCAGTGGGATGATTCACCGTATGACAACCTAGTCCTGCCCGACGGCGAGAGAGAGTTGGTGTTCGCGTTCGCGGATCGTCCTCGATTTAGCAAACAGGGCTTCGATGATTTCGTTGCGCACAAAGGTTTGAGCCTCTAGTGAGACATCGGCGCCAACAGGCGCAGCTTGAGAGGGAAGCTGATGGTTTTGCTTTAGGAGAGGGAATTATCATTCTGTTGTGTGGACCCCCGGGCGTTGGGAAGACGCTCACAGCCGAAGCAGGTACGTCGGCTGTGGGCGTATACTACAAACTAATGGTCAAAGAAGTCATGCACAGCTAACTGAACGTGATTTCGAAATAGTCGCCGAAAAGTCTCGGGCGCCTCTATATATTGTCAGTGCGAGCGACCTCGGATCTACGGCAGCGAGTGTCGACAAGGGCCTATCGAACGCGCTCGAGTGTTGTCAGCTGTGGGATGCCGTCCTTCTCATCGACGAAGCCGATATCTTCCTCGAGTCTAGAGATTCAAACAACTTGCAACGCAATGAGCTGGTGTCCAGTAGGTTCTCCCATGTCGATCCCTTCCAATTGTGTCCCCTCGCTTGAGTGACCAAGACACTGAAATTGCTCTACAGTCTTCCTCCGCAGACTGGAATACTACCGAGGATTGATGTTCTTGACGACCAACCGCAGCACGGCAATAGACAGCGCATTCAGGTCGCGGATAGACCTCATCTTGCCATATGTTGACCTGGACGAGGCCAATCGCCGCAGGATCTGGGCGAATTTCATCCGGAAGCTCCGGCAGGAGGTCGCATCGATCAGCGACACGGACCTCGACGAGCTCGCCAAAGCACCACTCAACGGGCGAGAGATCAAGAACACGATCAAGACGGCTTTGGTTCTTGCTAACACTGACAAGCCGCTAAGGCTCAAGCATCTTAGGGTGGTGCTTAGTATTCGTAAGCGAGTTGCGCTGCTTGATCATAATGACCAATCGTCCTAGGTCTACGAAGTACAGGAAAGAAGCGGCGCAGGGTTGATTCACCGGCGCAGACGGATAGACTGCGGGCCTCCACATGGCAGAGCGGATCCCATAGCATAGCCACCAATTAGGTAGAGCAATTGGAGTATTCAGAGGGCGGGCGAATGATACGTGCTGAGTGCAACAGTGACTGATAAATTGAAGGGGGAAAAGCTAGGTTGGTGCCTTACAGACGTGAGTCCCCAGATAAAGGGAGTGGAGTAGCAGGTATGACTCGACATGTAACGGCATTTGCCAGATGGCAGCCAGCTGGTCATCAGCTTCAAGTCAGCCGTTACCCTCGGCATTGCCAGTTGACAGACACTGCCCGCCTATTCGATATCTCCACCGTTGCCCCGGCCGCTGTTTCAACTCTCAACCGTGAATGACTGCCGAACGGCTATCCATGGCTTTTACCGTGATAAATCAACCCTCTTGGCGTGCCGTGAGGTGCAACGGGTGGAAATCTGGCACTCTCATTAACATTATGGTGACTACCTATAAGTGGTGTGTACCTATATGAAGCCACCAGTTCGTGATTAGCTATTGGGAACATCCAGCTCTCCGCACCTGGTTGGCGACTCGGCATCGCCTGGATATTCGGAGAGACGTGCTTGATCCCCGTCTGTTACCGGCGTTAGCCACAGCCCCAGCGTCATCTACCTAGATATGTGCACTAACAAAAAGACTGGAGTTAACGTACAAGCCTTGAGACGGATTGACACGGGTCGCCGAGTCAGATTCCGCGGAATGGTTCCCCAGAATGACTCCCATACCAACCTGAACTTACACGGGAGGTACCGGCAGACGAATGCCTTCAGTCGTCATGCCTCGATACCAAGCGGTCATTGCCGAACTATTGGATGCCGTGTAAGTACAAATACCGCACGTTCGTCGTTACGTCGCCTCGCTACAGCCGGCACAAACAACGCTCGCTTTCCGCCACGGATACCAGATAAAGGCACGTGGACGAGCCGAGCGGGTAAGGTACCCAGTGAGACACAGCTGGAATGCTCGGAATGGGGCGATCACGAGCGGCCGGCATCCCCGCAGCCGTCGCAACCCCGCGCGGGTGCGCATCCAGCGCTGGCAGAGTCACGATTAGCAATCACAATTGCCATCCCTCCATGCGCATCCACAGCCGGCAATCTTCCACCACCGGAATAAGAACAGACCTGTTCCATCCTATCCTCAAAACATCACCCGTCTCATACTCCCTTCTTCACACCCCCACGAACTCCCTCTCTTCCCATCCCCGCCGTCCCATCACCACCACCGCCGCCACCATGTCCCGGCATCCGGACTTCAAGACAACCGAGGCGTCCCGGCCGGACTGGGACGCGACCAGCGTCCAGTTCACCAAGACGGCCGATCCCGACTGGAAGTTCGGCGACGGCGCCAACCACCTAGACAAGGGTGCCAGCGCGACAAAGAAGCACATCGCCATCGACCCGTACGAGCCAGGCCGCCCCGCCACATCAAACTACAAGCTCCTGATCTCCGCCATAACGCCGCGGCCCATCGGCTTCGTGTCGACGCGCTCGGGCCCCCCGGCCAGCGGCAACCAGCACGATGCGACCACCGAGACCCTCAACCTAGCCCCCTTCTCGTACTTCAACGTGGTCGCGAGCGACCCGCCACTGTTCGTGCTGGGGATCACCACGCCGCTATCCCGTCCCAAGGACACGCTGCGGAACCTAGTCGAGAACGGCGAGTGCACGGTGAACATCATCAGCGAGCACTACATCGAGGCGGCGAACAGCACGTGCATGGACGTGCCGTCGTCGCGGTCCGAGTGGGTCGTATCGGGACTGACGCCCGTGCACGACGTGCAGACCGTCTCGACACCCCGCGTGCGCGAGGCCGTCTTCACCGCCGAGTGCCGCGTCGAGAGCATCCGCGAGTTCGAGAGCCGCGTCACGCCCGGCCAGAAGTCCGCATGCGTCGTCACGGTCGAGGCGCAGCGCTTCTGGGTGCGCGAGGACGCCCTCAACGAGGAGAAGTCCCTCATCTCGTTCGACGCCCTCCGGCCCATGAGCCGGCTCGGCGGCATCTCGTACGGCCGCATCGTGCAGGCGATGGAGCTGCCGCGTCCCGTGTTCGAGAGGGATCTCGGGGTAGAGAAATACGACGCGCTGGCAAAGAAAGCGGACGGTGCCGCGAACTGATCTGAGAGAGGGCGTGACGGACTACCTACCTATATTTCCGTCCCAAAACATGTACACCATGCACGCATAGACAGCCGACACATGTTTCAACAATACCTGTTTTGCTATTGTCCAGATAGACACCAGACTATAAATACAAAGAGTATAGGTATGTTAAAAAAACCACAACCGATGAAAAGAAAAAAAAAGCCTCGTAAACCCGTGCACCACTCGTCAAGTGCCTCCCCATCTCGTAACCGCCGGAGCCCCATGGTATCTAGTAACGCCGAAACGCCAAGTAACCCACGTAGGCCCTAAACCAAGCAAGGGGAATAAAAAAAAGGGCCCATGGCAGACACCGGGGGGTATATACACACACAAACACAAACACAAACACAAACACAAACACAAAGATCTCAAAAGAAAAAGCTCTGCCCCGTGCTCGAGACAACAAACTCACAGCCCAGCCGCGCCTCCTCCTCGGCCTCAAGGAGCTGCCGCAGGATCAAATCCCTAGGTTCGTCCCCGTCGACCAGCCTCTCCTTGACGTGGATGATCACCACCTTGAGCCCCCTGAGGGCGTTAGCGAACTGCGGGGCCCGGAGGGTGCATATAGTCTTCGACTCGAAGTCCCTAAGCGACATTTCCGCCGTCGGGGTAGCCAGGTGCGGCGTATCGACGCCGCCCTGCTCCGCGTTCGTCAGGGGCATCGGCGCTTTCTTGGCGGGCCGCGTGGACTTGGGAGAGACGGGCCTGTCGTCCCCGTTAATGGCGATGGCGATCTCCGTCCCGTGGTTATTCACCACCGACGCCTCGCGCTTGCGTTTCTTCGTTGGGTCGGGCTTATACGCCCGGCGGGCGATCTCGACCGCGGAGGCGAGGGCCTGCATCTCCTGGATGACGTAGCGGGGTGAGAGGTGGCCGAAGAGGCGGTCGTCCGTCTGGCTGTTGTCGTAGGAGCACTCTATGAAGATGGCGACGAGGTTCCCCGTCGCGATGCGAATGGCGGCTTCTTGCCAAATGATTAGATTGCGGGGAGACAGCGATACTATGTCGGGTTCGACATCCCCGAAGACTAAGATTTCGCGACGGGTGGCATTGTCACGGATGAAATAGGCACTCGAATCATACACGCAGACAGATTCCCTCTCCTGACTTGTAGGGGCGGAAGCCTTCAGTAGAGATGGCGCGCCGGTCACGGCCGTGCTACCGGGTATAGTTCTTGGCGACGCCGCTATCGAGGGGGCATCAAAGCTACCGTAGCGCGATGAGGCCGTCGAACCACGGTGGACGTGCCTCTCGATGCAGTGACCATGGCTGACACTGAATATGCGGACACCCAATCCATCCGTAACCTCGAGATAACCCTTGCCGTCTCCTTCGCCAAATGCCGGGCTACCTCCTTCCACGAGGCGCATATAGGTCACGAGACCGGCCCCGTTGTTCTCGTCTGATAAGTTCGGCCATATGACATTGTTGAAGATGTGCTGCTTGAACGCAGAGATAGTGGACGGTAGACCTGCTAACCGCTTGGGCCGAGTACCCGGGAGTCCTGCGGTATTTATGACAAAGCCGCTGATATGATCAAGATGTGGATGGGTGATAAGGTATGTGTCAATGAGATGTTTCGTGATGTTGCCGGCATTAGTCGCCGCCGAAGCAGACGTGATCTCCATGCCAGAAAAGGGACCTGTTTCAAGGGTGTGTGGGAGCGCAACGGATGTACCTAGACCCGGAGGCTGCGTATCTTCCAGGATTTTAGTGATAGAGGAAAGATGAACACCGGCGTCGAGGGCAACTACCGATCCCTTGGCCCATCCGGTCCCCAGGGACCGTATGAGAAGGGCCGTGACATTGTGTTCTTGAGGGCCTCCTCCTGCGCCCTAGGCAAATCGCATGTTAGTGCATAAGCAGAACCAGTTGAGCAGATTTCACAAATAAAATAAAATAAAAACAAAACAAAACGCTAGATAGAAAATAGAAAAGAAAAGCAAATAAGAATAGAGCAAAATAGGAATAAGAAATTGAAAATAGCATGTCTGCTATTTGGGGGGCAGAGTCCGGAGTGAGCAAAAGGAGCGGGCTCCGAGTTGGGTCGAGTGTGGGCTGCATGCGCCGGTAGATCGGACAACCGGGGCCCGTCACATCGACACGGAATACCGACAGAGGCGATGTATCGGGTGTATTGGATGGGTAACATGACGAATCTTACGTGATACCCTCGTCTAACTGGACGACGTCATCTCAAGGGATATGCACCAGGGGCCTGTTGGTTCCCTTGCTTTGATTCTTCTGCATCGCCCCTTTCTCTCATCCCTTTTTTTCTGATCATGATGACTGACTGACTGACAATTCGCCTCCATCGGTGGAGTCTCTCACAGCCAGGTAACAGGGGCTAGATAATTGCCCTAAGCGCTACCTATCTCGTCTGTCTGTCTGTCTGTCTGTCTGTCTGTCATATAGGTTCTGTCATATCTGATAGAGCCCATTCTGATATGTTGGGGGCGGAGGATCTGGCGCCAGGGCTTTGTGTGCTAACCTTCTTATAGGTAGTGTAGGTACAGAATCTGGCAGGATAGGCAACGGTCGGATAACGGGGCCCGAGATGACAAGGAGGAGATCTTGGTTGGATCTTGGATCTATGTCTACTACAGGATGGCGCTGGTCACACGCCCAAGGGGTGCACTTGTGCCGTTGGCCAAGCCACTGGATGTAACGGTGGCCTCGGTGTGTTGCAGTGCCACGGCGCCCGCCGGGCGATCACCAAAATCACCAAAATCACCACACAAACGCCAAAAACGCACGAGGACAAAGAAATTGTGTGATGTACACAAAGGGCTCGGGGGCTCTCGTGGACTAGACGCTTAAAAGAAATAAAACCGGGGACTCGACTTACGAGGACAATGACCTGGATCGCAGGGGGTTTTGCACCCTCGTCTCTCTCGACTATTGTTGACATCCTATACCTCGGGCCCTGGTAGGAAGTATCTAGATATAGTGCGTTACGCCGTCTCGGCTGGTGTACGCGGACAATGGGGACTGGGGGAGCAGAGAGGAGGTCCAGGAATGAAGCGAGGGGTTGAGGTATACTGGTTGAGACGGGAGTGTTGCGACAAAGTTAAGTTGGTTAAGTTGGTTTCGCGGGAAAGATGATGTGTGAGTGTGAGTGCGAGTGCGAGTGAGACCGAGACTGAGAGAGAGAGTGAGCCTGAGACAGTGAGGACTCGTGTACATTAATAAGGATAGGGGGCGAGTTTAGGGGCTGCGCTACCTAATCGTGCTGCCCGAGGCCTCTATGCCCTACAAGCAATCGCAGTACTCGTAGCGAATGGCTTCCGTACCTTACATGGCCTGCTTGCCCCTACTTATACCCATGCTCTACTACTTAGCACGCTACCTTCAGCTCGACCTTAAAAAGTTCCAAAGCGTCCAACTCCCCGCTCCCACGCGGTAGATCCACGAGTATTACTAACTAGCGTCCGGTAGATTGATCGCATGCAGCGAGTAGAGTAGAGCAGAGCATCTACAGCATCAGGCCTCGGAAACATCAACCACATCTTCTTCTCCGCGGCACTCAGTCTATCCGGCGTACATGATGTATATAAGTAGGCACGGCTTGCAGACAGCCATGCAGACGTCAAGTCGCCACCGTTGGAGACTCCAATGGTTCTACAGCGCGGAAGTCGTGTCAATGTATATAAGCAGCTGTGACAGCCGCATCTCTGCACCATCCATGTCCGCTGCAAGTTGCTCCAGGGCGAATCCGGGGTCCTGGGGAAAGCGATCGTTGCGGCTAGGCTCATTTGCCCGTTGCAACGCTGATGCTTAATACCACCAAATAAGCCTGCACGCCAGTGCAACGTCCTTTGCGTCTCCGGCGAATGTCTCTGCCTCACCCACTCAATACCTGGGGGTACCTTATTAGTCAATGGGCTACCTCAGTTCTTGTTAGACAAAAGCGTGCTAGATAGATACCTTAACTTTTATTATTAGATGGCGCCTACTACCTACGAGAGTAAGCGCCTGCGTATTAGCACCGACACTACCCCAAGATAGCGGAATAAAAGTACATCCGTAGATGGTACTATGGCTATGGCCACGGCCATACGCACGAGGCAGCAGGTCGAGACAGAGAGAAGTCTAGATGCTCTCACTCGATATGACGCCACCACAGCCGTCAAGTCGTCGGATTAATGACGGGTGGCATCGTTGTCGTCACGCACAGTAAGTCTGCACTGTATCCCACTGTGCCTGCTTATCACGGTCGAGCACCTCCGAGTGGGCACGGCGCGCCCGTAGTTCCCCCTTCGGAGAGTCCGTGGCCCCCCAGGTACTTCGCGACAGGCATCTGCTCCGTAGCCCGTATGTCCCTCGCGAGATCATCGTCTTCCTGCACCTCATCCCTTTGCCCGAGGCCTTGGCGTGAGTTTATCGGATGCAGAGGGACACTTTATACTTTCTGCTTTCTACTTTCTACTTTCTCTCTAGTTACTCGCCACGTATTACCCATACTTCGCCTCTTCCGGTACACGACTCTACGTCGTGCCTATAGGGGTGCAAATGCATGGGGTAGGTGACAGTGAAATCTGACAGGGACGTATGAAGAATCGACGGGGATGGTTAATTGGCTCAAGAATAAGTACAGATCAGTGTCATGCCATCATATCAGAGTCTAGATACGGCGGTAAAACCCATGTAGGCGCATAGGCAGACCACCGGTAGCCAATCCTCGCCATCGCCGCCCTTCTACATGTATCCCGCGTAGGTAAGGCAGTTTTATATTGTTATCATCACTCGGCTGAAATCAGTGCATATATGGAATGTTTTGTTCATAGAAGAACTATCTAATATACTGCAACTAGGTAGGTAGCATCAATGAGATGCGTGGAGATCTATCTCATGCATCCCCAGAAGCCATCCGTTCCTACCTATAGTGTCGGATCCCTCCGTATCAACCCCCTCCAGGCAAACCCCATTGCCACGACTCCCTGTACCTACCTAGACATTACTAGCAACAAGGAATCATCGTCATGGTGCTACTCACTATGTGTGAAGATATCAATACACCCACTAACTGCGCCTACCACCTACCTTGCCTTACCTTGCCCTTGCCTTGTCTAAGGAATGATCGAGATGCGGGAAGAACCTGGGCACAAACAGGCAAGCGCTTCATGTTGAAGCTCATGCGTTCTGGTCGGCGGATCACGTAGTTCATCGTGCTGCTGTCCTATCACAACGCTCCAATTTTCTGGGTATGGGTGGCTTACCTTGCAGTGGCATTGGTGATGCGCCGCCTCAGGGGGTCCCGACCAGAGGGGCGGGGGGCCACCACCAACGCTCGGCGTTGCCGAACGGCTCTAAGGCGTTGCCCATCCCGACGGTTCCGGCCCGCCGAAAAGGTCATCCAACTCATCATCTGTTTGTCGCTCCTTGTCCTCGGACGCGCGTGGCGGGGTCGCTGTCACTGATTCGCGGACTACACCATCGTCAGCATCACCGATAAGCATATCCTGATGTACGGCCGTCTCGGCGGGGCCAAATAGTTCATTGAGAACTCTGCCGCGGGGCTCTTCGTCTACCCCCGTGTTGTATCCGAGCAGTTCGTCGTGTATCGTCCCTCTAGCATTATAGTCGGCGTCGAGGACGTTACTTGGTAACGCAGTAAGGCTGTTTCGCGCCCTGGGGTGGGGAACAGCGGGCTGGTCAGATTCCTCACGCCGGTGTTTTAGCGAGGGCCGTCTCGGGTCTAGCAGCATGGCTGGTTCTAGTAGCACGGCCGGCTCTAGCAGCACGGCCGGTTCTACCATATTCACGTCTTCGAGGGCAACTTTATTTGGGCCGTATGCCTGTCTCGCCATCTCGACCGGTAGACCATCAGTTGGTAGCGTGTAGAGGCCTTCGCAATTGAGTGGGTTCAGGGATTCCGAGTTCATCATTGGGTAGAGCTGCTCCGTACCGACTTGCGCGGGATAATAATCGAACGGGTAGCTAGCTGGCGGCGGCATCGGCATCGACATCGGCATCGGCAAAGTCGTCGGACCATAACCAAGGTCGTGATTATAGTTGCTTTCTATCCTTGGACGCTTGCTTGGGGGAGGGGGGTTCTCAATGGAATCCTGCAATTCTTCGGCATTGGGCAAGGGGTTGCCACTCTCGTCAAGTAAGCCGTGTCGCTTGTAAACCCTCAATTTTCTCTTGAGTTCAGGGTCGCCGCGATGTTTGGACATATCGATCCCACCCCTCTTCTGGCGATTCTTAGCTTGCGCGGTAGGCTCATGTAGAAGCTTGTATTCAACGAGACATTGGGCCAACGATGTCTTGTGGCTGCGTGACCGTTTTCGCCCGCGCGACCCTGCCACTAGCCAGTCCTTGTATGCAGACGCCCACCAGCCCCTGAGCTGCCTGGCGACCCCGGGTAGTTTGTTCTCCAAGGAAAAGTAGGGATAGCTCTCCCGTTTGAACGTCCGATAATCGGCGCGGACGTCGATATAGTGCCACAGCGATATGATGTCGAAGTGATATTCCAGACAGAATAGATGACAATACCCTGCATTATGGAAGGGGTCAATTGCCTCACCCTCCACGTTCTGACGCTCATCAAAAATGACCCAGGGTTCACCGACGTGGATGGTTCGCGCATATCGGCAGTTCTTGAAGCGGCATTTCGTCGACTCGCCAGCGCGAGGATATCGCGCATTCGCCATCGCCGCCGGCCATCCTATCCAGAGCGTCAAGCCCTGTCGTACCTTCTTTTTCAGATACTTTACACCCGGCAGGCGGTAGGGGCCGTCGAATTGCTCGCAGTCATCCCGGCTGGGTCCAAGAAGATACTGGCGCATCTCCTTGGCCGTGAAGAACAAACCTGCAGAGAGCTCGCCCTTCTCGGTATAGGTGAACAGATGCTCACCTTTCGCGTTTTTCGGGCCCCAGCTTCTCGGTTTGACTGGAGAGGGACCGTAGTACCGCTCTGCTTCGACAACACTTGGCCCCTTCTTGCCATGTGTCTTACGGGGAATCTTATCGTCTAGTAGCGGCTCGCCGTGGTGATCTTTAGCCGGCCGCTTCAAGGGTGGGGACGTGGTCACTGATTCGGGACGGGGAGGTTGCCTGCTATGTCGAGAGCGGTTTATTGGTGGAGGGAGATAGGAGTCTCGACGGTCAGCTACCGGTAGTACATAAGGCATTGGTTGAATGAGTGGGGACCGAGTCGGCGGATGAGGTGGCCAGGGAGCGGACATCTGCATTGGTGGTGGGTACTGGGGCCGGGGCTGAGCCTGGGGCTGAGGCTGAATTGCCCAAGAGGCTGGGCTCAAAGACATCGGAAGCATTTGTTGCGGGTCGATTTGGGTGTATACAGGGGCAGTGGGAGGGTACGCCGGGCGATAGGTCTGCGGAGCCATGTAGAGGTCATTCATGAGCTGGGTCTGTAAGAGATTGTCTTGTTCCAGAAGCCAGTCATTGTTGACGCCGTAGGAGGAGTCCTCTGGTATAAAATAAGGCGAAGTCGCATTATGCAATTGCTCGGGGTTGATGAGCTGCTGCGGCTGTACATATGGGGTCTCGTTGACCCCAGGAGCGTATGGAACGGGAGGGCTTGGGTAACTGTATTTCTGCGGCGAGGTGTAGGTCAGAACCTCGCCATAGCCCGGAACTGGGGCACCTTGAGCCGGGGCGTTGTGAACCTGATCAAGTTGAACCTGATCATGCTGAACCGGAGCAGCTTGAGTTAGACTGTCTCGGGCCGGAAAGTCGTGCGCTAGGCGAGACTCGAACTCGCTGATGAGTCTGGGGTCAACCACATCACTGAAATTTATGCCGTCGAGGAAATCGTCGGCATTGTCCAAGTTCAGTTGCGGGTCCAAGAAAGCAGTGTCTTCGAATGTATCTACCATCATGACGGGGCCACGTAGCCGCTGAACAATACGTGCTGTCTGGGAAGGATCAGGCGATGAAAGTTAGACTGGTAGTGAGCCCTGCTACACCACCGCGAACACGTGCAGCAAACGTCCGTAGCGGTCCCGGTATCTGGCACTGAATGGGGATTTCTCGTGGAAACAGCTTTGTGCGGCCGGGATTGTGATAGATTTATAACCCAGACGAACAGGAGCTTTGTTATCATAACTTCCAAACAGCATTGTCCTTGGCCAACTCTTATGCAATACGAAACAATATCAATACAATATCCTTTTCAATACAAGGTGTTTGTTTTTAACAGAGAGAAAGACACTACGGCTATGAACAAAGCCCTCGTAACAGAGTAACAAACGTCGCTCTTTGAATCGCGACAACAATGAATGCGAAGCATGCCGTCGATGGGCGGGCAGCGTCCTCGCTGGCCCGCCGCCAACAAGGCGGTCGGAGACCCAAGCTGCGACGCATATGAAATGAGGGAGAATCTGGGTTGATGGTCAGCGAATAACTGAAACCCGAACAGAATAAAATTAAAACGGAATTGCGAGTTGGAAGGTTGATCAGTAGAGCTCATGCACTTTTTCCACACGGAGGTTCAGAACAGGTCTGTGAATGCGTTGCTTTCATCATACGAAAAGGGGAGATCAGTAGAAGGGGAGATTTGAAAAGTTTTGAACGTACGAGTACTGTGTGGGAAGAGATCAGGAAGATCTGGGAAGTATATCTAGAAGCGAACAATGAATACCCGGTAATTCAGACCGAGGCGCATTCAAGCAGACCGTCGAGTTCTCAACCCCTTCCTTGTCTGACCACGACTACAGCTGGAGAGACAATGGCCATCGCGCACGACGCAGGCCGTATTGACGACATCAATTGGGTGGACTCCCGCAGATCCGAGGAAGACGCGCACTTGCACCGAAAAGGATCGGGACATTGGAATGCCTCATGTTGAGTTCGTTGAGGCCGAGTAGGCAATGGGTGAGTGAAGTGAAGGAAAGGTTTCTGACAGCAGGTTTGTGTGCAGCAGAATTTGCAGGTGATTAAGTCCGTTTAAGAACCGGAACCGGAGGAATTCGGTTAGGCGCAAAGGGAGTGCCAAGGCCTCACGGCACAGTGTCGAGCGAAGGGCCACACGATGGCTATAGCGGCTGCGGGGGTTCGTTACCGCCATGGCAACAGTGGCATCAGGGGCCACCGAGACCTATATACACTATAAGGATACCTACGTACAAAGAAGAGGTAGAGATTCGAAACTCCTTCTTTCACATGGATTGTACGAAGTGGTATGTATGTACGTATGGACCTAGATATTCTGCCCGGTGATCGTATAGGTACGGTAGGTAAGGTAGTTCGTACATACCGTAAAAGCAACCGTACCGTTTGGCCTGTGTATACCGGTGCCGGACGATGCAAGGACAGTGCGTGTGTGCGCAACACACGGTGCAGCTTCGTATTGGCAGTCGCAACACTCTCGTTTCAGCCCTCTGCGCTACCCGTAGCGGGCGAATGAGCGGCGCGGCGTATCCACCGCTTGGGCTCTTTAGGTAGGTACTTCGCGCATCATGTAGGAAGCAGCCACCTGCTTCGTATCGGGCCCCTCTGGAAGCAAAACCTCCTCTTCGCGATATACAGCCGCTCTCCTTCGCTATCTCACAGCAAAAGACTCACCACAACTCTCACATCCTCGCAACCCCCTTCCTCTCTCCAAGCCTACGTCGCTGGCTGGCATTCGCCTCTTTTCATTTTCATTCTCATCTTCATTGTCGTCTTCATTTTCATTCTTATTCTCACTCTCATCCACATCCTCCCTAGTATTCGCATTCGTTCTTCCGTTCGTCCTTGTCCCGACCCGGCCAGCCGTCATCGCGACAAGCCATGCCATTCGTCTCCACGTAGCATATCGCGAGTCGCTCGCTCGTTCCGTCCTGCCACTGCGGCCCTTGAATTACTATCACACGTCCACGCCGGCCTGCCCCGTCGAGCACCATAGATTCTATAGACCGCGCTTAAACCATGGCCCAACTCAGCCCGGACCTGCAAGACAGGCTCGACCACCTCGAGAGAGAGCTGGAAGTATGTCTACCGAGTTTGTCCTGAAGCGTGTCCAAGCCATACTAATTACCCGTGCCGTTTACTTGTAGGAGGGTGATATTACTGAGAAAGGGTACGAGCCCTTTGATCCACTGCCCTTGTTATCTTCATCCTCACCTTTACCGCTACCGCTATTGCTATTGCTATTATAACAATCCTCTATAACCTCCTCCGCGCGGTGCTTGTTTTTTTGCCATGTATTCCTAGCCTCTCGAATCCACAAACTAAATCTTGTGACTCTTTAGATTCCAGAAACGAAGAACTCAGCTTCTCTCGCAATACGGCCTCCCAAATTTCGATGCCCTCGGCGATGGGAGAATATATGCGCCCGATGACGACATTCACGTCGCCGGCGGCGACCACCGAGGGGCGGCCCTGGCGGCTCTGGGCGCCTCCATGCACGACTCCGACGCCGAGTGGTCTCATAATACAACGACGTCGCCCGCCGACCGACCCTCGATGTCCACACCTACCGGCCCTCCCGCTTCTATGCATGCTCCCCGCGGCCTCGAGAATGCACCCGGCTTGCTGCGACCCGGTGGCCCCATGACTACCGAATATCGACCTACCTCGATCCAACGTGAGTCTCTCTTCCTCAACGCAGCCCCAAGCTACTCGCAACCTATGGGGTCGGACCCTCCCACACGCTCGGGCACCATGGTTTCCGGTGACTACGCTTTCAAGCCCGAATACCAGGGGGCTTATCAACATCCTGCCCAGCATTATGATAGTCGGGCTGGCACCATGACAGATTCACAGAATTTCTTCTCCGACTTCGCAGGCCAGCAATCCTACGAACAGGCTTCGGGCGAGTACGGCGGCGTTCAGAGGTACTCTGTCGGGGATACACTCTCTCCTACGGCCGCCGTGGCGCCACCCATGCTCACACCAAATGACTTGCCCCCAACCGAGCTCCAGCATATGATGCCCTTAGAACCGCGTGAGGTGCCATTTGCCATCCACGATCCCCATGACGAAAACACCGCCATGTCGACCTTCGACAATATCGCTGCCGTACTGAGACATAGAGGGAAAACCACCCCCAAGTTACCCGCGTACTGGGTCCTCGATAGCAAAGGGAAAGAGATCGCCTCCATCAATTGGGATAAACTGGCTTCGAGAGCAGAGAAAGTTGCCCAGGTGATTCGCGATAAGAGCTCCTTGTACCGGGGCGACCGTGTGGCTCTCGTATATCGCGACTCGGAGATTATTGACTTCGTCATTGCCCTGCTTGGTTGCTTTATTGCTGGCGTTGTGGCAGTGCCTATCAATGGTTTACAAGACTATGCTAGACTCAACCTGATTTTGACTTCGACGCAAGCACATTTAGCCCTCACCACCGATAATAACTTGAAAACTTTCCAACGGGATATAACAACCCAGAAGTTACAGTGGCCTAAGGGGGTCGAGTGGTGGAAGACAAATGAGTTCGGAAGCTATCATCCCAAGAAGAAAGATGATGTTCCTCCTTTATCCGTTCCGGATCTGGCATACATTGAGTTTTCTAGGGCACCGACTGGAGACCACCGGGGCGTCGTGCTCAGCCATCGCACCATCATGCACCAAATGGCATGCCTTAGCGCGATTGTGTCCGCCGTGCCTGGCCATGGCCCTGGAGATACCTTTAACAGAGCACTTCGGGACAAGAATGGTCGGCTCATCGGTGGTAGCGCCAGTAGTGAGATTCTCCTATCTTACCTCGACCCGAGGCAGGGCATCGGCATGATCCTTGGCGTACTCCTGAATGTGTATAGCGGACACACGACGGTGTGGGTTGAAAGTCGAGCTGTGACTGTCCCTGGCCTTTATGCCCACCTCATTACGAAATACAAAGCAACGTTAATGGTAGCGGATTACCCCGGTTTGAAGGCCGCCGCATTCAATTATCAACAGGATCCCATGACAACAAGAAATTTCAAGAAAGGCATGGAGCCAAATTTCCAGCACGTCAAACTATGCTTAATAGATACGTTGACGGTCAATAGCGAGTTCCACGAAATTTTGGCCGACCGCTGGCTGCGGCCATTACGAAACCCTCGCGCGAGAGAGGTCCTAGCACCGATGCTCTGTTTGCCCGAGCACGGTGGCATGGTCATCAGTATCCGCGATTGGCTTGGTGGCGAGGAGCGTATGGGCTGCCCATTAAAGTTAGAGCTCGATGCAGACGCCGAATCGGGCGATGAGAAGGACGAAAAGGACGAGAAGGGCGAGAAGGATGAGGAGAAGAGCAAAGAGAAGTCAACACCGCCCAACGGGTTTGGCAGCCTTCTAGGGGGCGGTACGACAACTACCAAAGAGTCCGTTGACAAAAATGAACTGAGCGAAGTTTTATTGGATCGAGAGGCTCTCAAGATGAATGAAGTAGTAGTCCTTGCCATCGGCGAAGAGGCCCAGAAGAGAGCAATGTCTGAACCAGGGACAGTTCGAGTAGGTGCCTTCGGGTATCCCATTCCGGACGCTACTCTAGCCGTCGTAGATCCTGATACAGGGCTGCTGGCGTCGCCGCAATCCGTGGGCGAGATCTGGGTAGACTCACCATCCTTATCAGGGGGCTTCTGGGCATTGCCCCAACATACAGCGCAGATTTTCCACGCGAGACCCTATAAATTTGAGCCAGGCGAACCGACCCCTACGGCTGTTGAGCCGGAATTTCTCCGTACTGGGTTGCTTGGGACGGTCATAAAAGGCAAGATCTTCGTCCTTGGCCTATATGAAGACCGCATTCGGCAAAAAGTAGAATGGGTTGAGCACGGGCATGAAGGTGCCGAGCACCGCTACTTCTTTGTACAACACATCGTCCTGAGCATCTTGCGAAGCCTTAGTAAGCAAGTATTCGACTGCTCAGCATTCGATGTATTTGTCAACGACGAGCATCTGCCCATTGTGGTGCTCGAATCGGCAGCAGCGTCCACTGCTCCGGCAATGTCTGGTGCCCCGCCTAGACCGCTGGACACTGCGTTGTTGGATTCACTCGCCGAGAGATGTATGGAAGTCCTCCTGCAGGAACATTTCTTACGGGTGTACTGCGTCATGATTACGGCTCCCAATTCGTTACCGCGCGTCAATAGGAATGGTAGGCGAGAGATAGGAAACATGCTCTGCCGGCGCGAGTTCGATTCGGGAAATTTGCCCTGCGTCCATGTCAAGTTCGGGGTTGAACATGCCGTACTGAATCTACCCATTGGTGTAGATCCAATGGGAGGAACGTGGTCGCCCATTGCCTCAAATTCCAGGCTTGACATTCTTGGACCGACCGAGAAACAATACTCTGGTATAGATAGACGAGAAGTTGTCATTGACGATAGAACATCCACGCCGCTAAATAATTTCACGAGCATCACAGATCTTATACAATGGCGGGTCGCGCGCCAGCCTGAGGAGCTTGCTCTTTGCAGCATTGATGGCAAAGGCAAAGAAGGGAAGGGAATTACTTGGAAGAAATTTGATACCAAGGTCGCCGCGGTCGCCCTCTATCTCCGTAACAAGGCGAAGATACGACCGCGCGATCATGTCATGCTCATGTATACGCACTCGGAAGAGTTCATCTTTGCTGTCCACGCCTGTATGAACTTGGGTGCTGTAATCATCCCGACCGCGCCAATGGATGAGCGACGCCTGAACGAAGATGTGCCGGCTTTTCTTCACTTGATCAACGACTTCGGCATTAAGGCTATTCTGGTCAATAACGAGGTCGATCACCTATTGAAACAGAAGACAGTTTCACAACATATCAAGCAAACGGCTCAAGTCCTCAAGATCAGCGTGCCCAGCATGTTCAATACATCGAAGCCACCAAAACAAAATAGTGGTCTTCGAGACCTTCGTATTACGATGGACCCCTCATGGGTCCAACCAAGCTATCCTGTTGTCATTTGGGCATACTGGACGCCAGACCAACGCAGAATAGCAGTTCGGCTCAGTCACGACACCATTCTGGGTATGTGCAAGGTACAGAAAGAAACTTGTCAGATGACCAGTTCCCGGCCGGTACTGGGGTGCGTCAGGAGCACCACCGGCCTAGGTTTCATACACTCGTGTCTCATGGGCATATACATAGGCACGCCAACGTACCTAGTGTCACCCGTCGAGTATGCGCAGAATCCTATCTCATTGTTCCTGGCACTTAGTAGGTATAAGATCAAGGACACGTATGCGACACCACAGATGCTCGACCACGCGATGAACACGATGCCCGGAAAAGGATTTACCATGCATGAACTCAAGAACCTGATGATTACAGCAGAAAGTAGGCCCCGAGTCGACGTTTTCCAAAAAGTGCGGCTGCATTTTGCCGCCACCGGTCTAGACAGGACTGCTATCAACACCGTGTACTCCCATGTACTCAACCCGATGATAGCTTCACGTTCTTATATGTGCATCGAGCCGACCGAACTTTGGCTTGATCAGCGAGCCTTGCGTCGCGGCTTGATTGTCCCAGTTGATCCAGAGTCAGATCCAAAGGCTCTTCTTATACAAGACTCCGGAATGGTGCCCGTGTCCACGCAGATCGCTATTGTCAACCCGGAGAGTCGCTTACTCTGTACTGATGGCGAATACGGCGAGATCTGGGTTGACTCGGAAGCGTGTGTTAGAGGCTTTTACGGATCCAAGGACCCCTTTGATGTTGAGCGTTTCGAAGGCCGGACGGTTGATGGCGATCCAAACATCCATTGGGTCAGGACCGGTGATCTTGGTTTCCTGTACACTATCAGCCGACCCATTGGCCCAGGTGGGACGCAAGTCGAAATGCAAGTACTCTTCGTTCTGGGAAATATCGGCGAGACTTTCGAAATTAACGGCCTGAACCATTTTCCGATGGACATTGAGGCATCTGTGGAGAAATGTCACCGGAATATTGTGCCTAGTGGCTGGTAAGTCAACCGTGAATACGCCATGTCTATAGCTAACATATTCGTAGTGCTGTCTTTCAAGCCGGCGGCCTCGTGGTTGTACTTGTCGAGGTCTCACGCAAGACTTATCTCGCCGCCATTGTCCCCGTCATTGTCAACACAATCTTGGGTGAACACCAAATTGTGGCCGATATCGTCGCGTTCGTCAATAAGGGCGACTTCCCTCGCAGCCGGTTGGGCGAGAAACAGCGCGGCAAAATCCTAGCTGGTTGGGTGACCCGTAAGTTGCGCACGATAGCACAATTCACCATCCGCGATTCCAATGCCTTGGATGGCAATGATGGTTCTGCCGATCACCATCGTGTAAGTGTCGGTAGTATACGGAGCAACAATGCGCCAGGCTCGAGTCAGTTGAGGAATATGGAGCATGCGCCCCAAATTCTGGAGCAAGAAGAGCTTGACCAGCAAATGGACAAGATGTCAGCTCTTCCCAAACGCGTCGAGTCTTCTGCGACTAGCAGCAGTCGTAATGACACCTTTTCCACGTCCGACCATCCCGTCGGATACTCCCTGTCTCAGAGCGATCGCTTTGCCGACGAGTTCCAGTTACCCCCACTGCCACAAGGGGCACCCCAAATTCGACTAGCGACCGTGGATGGACGGCAGGCACAAGCGCCCCCCGAAAATGGTGACTGGGAACACGACGCGATCAACCACATGAACATGGCCAGCTATAGGTAGTTTATATTACAACGAAACTACAGCATCGCATGACATAGATCCGTACATGGAGGTATCCAATAGCGGTTTACGTCTACGCATCGATTACATGTGTATCTACCTACTCATTCATCGGCGTTGTTTGGCTACTTTGTAACTATTACTCGCCACATGCAGTGTTCTGAATTTATTCTGAGCACTCAGAAGATCGACCAGGGATTGGTTCATTACATATATGGTGGTGGTGATGATGATGATGATGTTCATGAAAAGAAAAGGCCTCGCCAGTTGTTCAGATACCAAACACAGTTTAGCCCTGTAGAGTCAATACAAAAAAAACAAGAAACAAAGGACCAGAATAACCATTGCTACTAATTATAGCTAAACAGATTGAGGGATGACCTTCAGCTCCCCATCCCGTTTCATTACTCTCAAATTTGAATAATAGGATATGAGGTCAATTTCCGTTTTAGCATTCCATCGCGCAGCCATATATACTATCTAGATACTACCTATACTCAAGTGTACACCGTCATGTAAAGCCATTCCCCTATTCTCTTTTACAATTCATCAGAATCGTACTGCTCGGAGTGCGACTTGAACAAGATAGACTCATCCAAAACCTTCCCCGAGATGGACTGAATGAACTGGACCCGAAGACGCTGCGCGTCCAACAACGTGATGCGCGCATAGCTGAACTCGTCGGCGTACGCAAACGGGTTGTACGCCGGCCGGGGGCTCGTGATCGGGCCGAGTCCCTCGATGTTACCCGCGCCGCCCGCCACGATGTACATGGGCGCCTCGGGGTCCTCCATGCCGTTGGGGTCCGGCACGTCCTGGTAGACGGGCTCGAAGCGCTGCGAGTTGTGCTCGTGGCCGAAGATGCCGAGGTCGACGCCGTAGTCGTAGAAAATCGGCTCGAAGGCGCGCTTGCAGGCGGAGCAGGCATGGCCGCCGACGGAGTACCACGGACGGTGCCCGCCGACGACAACCCACGGCGTGATGGTGCGGTCGACGGAGGCGAGGTCCGCCTTGAGGAAGGAGAGCTGCTGGTTCGCGGTCGAGCCGAAGGGTCCGCCGTTCAGGCCCGCGGGGCCGCCCGGCTCGTCGGGCGCGTTGGCGAAGTCCGTCTCCGTGTCGATCATGACGTAGTGCAGCATTCCGTACTCGAACGAGTACCAGAAGGGCGGGTTAGAGAGGCGCTGCGCCTCGTTCGCCTTGGTCCGCGCGTTGTTGTTCGCCGACTTGGAGGCGAAAACACTGGGCATGAGCTCGCCGTATCGGACTCGGAAGTCGGTGAAGTTCCGCTGCCCTGCCGGGCACATTATTCTGAGACTGGAGCGTTCTGTTAGTTGCTGCCTGAATTCATTTATCGTCTTGGATATGACTTTCAAGGACCGTGGAGTGTCTCAGTCTGCCAGATAACGAGACAAAAGTTTACAGAAAACAATTCTGGAATGCTTACCCAGGAAGCTCCTCACAGCTAGCTTCATGGTTGCCCGGGCCAACCATGTATGGCTTGCGGGCGGCAATCGGAGCAAGTTGCTCGTAGAACTGTTCCATGATGGCGGCGTATGCCTCAGCGCCATGGAAGAGGTTCTTCTTCGAGTAAATCCAGTCGTCGGCGTACGCCAAGTCACCCGGGTGCACAATGAATTCATAGTCGTCGATGGTGCTGGCAAGGCGGCCAATGGTGGTGTGGTTGAGCGAGGGGTCGACCAAGGGGATCCTGCTTCTGGGGGCGTCATCCATCTTGATCGTGTACCCGTCCTCGCCGTACACTCCCATGTCAATGACCGCGTTGAAGGAAAAGGGGCCCTTGTCGCCGGCGGAGCGCGGGCTGAGGAAACTCTCTACCGAGGAGTTGCTTGACATGATCCTGTAATAGTACGTCGTGGCCGGGCTGAGACCCGACAAGGTCACCGTGTTGACATAGGTCCGCGAGTTCGGGTACGTGACGGACGAGGTGGAGCAAGCCAGGGAGTCGAGCTGGTCTCTTCTGGGGCCGAATTGCACACACGGCTCGCTGATCTGTTCGTGTGTGTTCCAACCAATCGACATAGCTAGATACGAATCAGTACTTTATCGAATCAAACACAGCTGAGTCGAATATCAACCCCTTTTCTTGCTCACCATTTGGTCCTTTGATGGCTATCCGCTGCTGAGTGGGCGTCGTCAAGTCAGCCGGGACAGGCGGAAAGCTGGCTCCGGCCATAGCACCGGCAGCCAGGGTCGAAGCCCATCCCACGGAGGCGGCAACAGACTTCATGATAGGCAAGAAGTCCCAAGAAGTCCTAATCTCCGGGCACGGGAATCTTTTAAGTCGCGAATATTCTAGAGGCTAGCAGCGTCATATATGGGGAAGTGCCTGTCTAGATAAATCGTACCGCACGATATATCTGGCAAGGGAACAGACATCCCTTTATACATTTATTATACTGCTCAGTTGCTTAACCGCGGACCAGGAGGGGTCTCAACGAAGAGCATGTCGTCAATGTGAGGACTATGTGACCTATGCTCGAGATCATCCATCACATGCCCGACGCTTCTGGACTCTCGAGTTTATGAACGCAAGTCCCGCACCCGTGATACCGTAGCTCTTGTCAGAAAGACATGCTCACTTGTGCTTGCGATTCCATTAGCATCGTGGGCCTGTTGATTGGGTGAAATGACACGGAGCCGCACCCGGCCTTGACATAATAGTGCCGTCAATTACCTCATGTGCGGAGTTCCGAGACTAACAAGTTCGAACTCGGCGGGCTGTTGCTGCTTGTCAGGGACTCACGGTCCGCCGGGCCTAGGCATTTCCACGTTATCTTCGCCCTCCTGGTGGATGAGCCAATTGCTCGCGCTGATTAGTAAAGTTAATAACTGCAATGACGCTCTTGGCCTGAGTAGGTCCGCTGTTTATTCCGTACCTGAACGTGATACCTCCATTATCAAGATTCAACTCATCCTCGTCTTCAGCTTCAAAAAAGGGGGGACACTCTTGAAGTCGCCAGCATCCACAACAGGTTTTACTATAACATCCATTACATTCGTAGACAATATCTACAACATTATCCCCCTCTATCGATCGCATTACGTCAACTCATCAGGGTATCTTGATTGTTGATATCAAACATACCCCTACGTAAAGTCTATCGATCTAATGTACGGCATGACTTATTAGCCGCGACCACACGCAGTGCCCGGTAGCAACGCCGGTTCGGAGGAGTCGCACATCTATGATCTACCAATGCGCACAACAACCGGACGGACTCGCGCAAACTCAAAGCAGGCCGGTAAATAGCTACGGCGGTCTCGATGGCTCTACGGATATCCGACCATCAGCCTTTAAAATCCCCGGGCACCGCTTTTCTTTTTCGACTTTCTTTACTATTCTGTATCCTCGGTGCTCATGGCTAGATACGACCTTTCGCCTTTTGATTGCCTTCCCACGTGTTGAGGCTTGATGACAATACCGCACGTGGCTCAGTGCTCAGAGATGCCTCTACCCTAGGTATATTCCCAACAAATTGGAGTCTTAGAGGGGAGAAGACAGAGTCCCAAAAGAATTACCTGCTCGATCAGGGAAACATCCGCAGCCAGGCTTTTTGCGAAATCCATGAATTCAGTCACTCCCAACACGGATCTGATTGCCGATTGCCAGGAGATGAGTACGATCGTCGTCCAAAAAGACGAGATCTTTCAATCAGTACGAAACGGCGTCCTGTAAGTGACCATGACACTGACCTCTCGAGAACATACCCCAGACAATAAAGGCGCAACGTCAGCATTGCAATGAATGGTAACGGATGCCTCCCTACTGATGGGCCTATTCTCTATCGCAGATTCGCAGTCTTTCCTCTCTGGTATATATACAACACCAGTATTACACAATGATGTCGTGAGGTATATCGGGTAAATCCCTCGCCAACTCCAATCCCAATCACCAAGTCGGATTCAAAACAACAATTAGCTGTAACCGTGCATACACAAGATAAGCAAGACGTTATAGAAAGCGTCTTATGGCGGAGCGCAGTGTGGAGATCTCGGGAGAATAACTCGAAGAAAAGACGAGGGGGCTAACGCTTATTTGGGCCTCCCCCCGTTTTCAGGATTCGTGGATGCAACGTAATTCGCCATAGCAAGTCGTATTAATAAGTAGAAAACAATCAAAAATGTCCCAAATCCCCGGCGAACCTCAGTAAGCTCGATCCGCAGGAGGGGATATCAAATCCGGAAACCATCCCATCATACAATTCCGCGAAACGTTTTCATACCCAGGCAGAAAGGAAAGAAAAGCCACCGAACAAAATGGCGACGGGGCTCACAAACTACATCGCATTCGTGAATCCGGAGACCGGCTCCGATCAGATCGGACATTTAGACCTAGAGACAAAGACGATACAACCACTGAGCTTCACCTCCGGGACACCAGTGAACAACCTCTACCAAGTGATCGAGGCGGGGTCACCGGACCGGCTAGTCGCCGCCGGATCGCCAAAGCCCGCCGACAAAGTCCAGATCCTGCCGGCGATATCCGGGCGCGACGTGCTCGCCGTCGGGAAGAACTACATGGAGCACGCCAAGGAGTTCAACAGCTCCGGCTACGACAGCTCCGACAAGGTCGACAAGCCGAGCCACCCGGTGATTTTCACCAAGAGGGCGACGTCGATCATCGCGCACGGCGAGGAGATCTTACTACACGAGGGCTTCACCTCTACTGCCGACTATGAAGGTGAGATCGGCGTGATCATCGGCCGGCCCGGGTTCCGGATCGAGGAGCGGGACGCGTGGGACTACGTCTGGGGCTACACGATCATCAACGACGTCACCGCCCGCGAGAGGCAACGGGATCACAAGCAATTCTTCATCGGGAAGTCAGCCGACACGTACTGCCCCATAGTAAGCACCCAAATTATACCAGCATCACACTCACCCCAGTCCCCCACCCCCCTTTTTTCTCTTTCTTCGCCGTATATTCCACACACTGAAGTCCGGCACGAACTCGTGACCTTACCTATACGCCCAGGGCCCAATAGCAGTGCCAAAAGAGGCCCTCCCAAAAACCCTACAAGTGCAAACACGCGTAAACGGCGAGCTGCGCCAGGACTCAACAACAGAAGAGCTCATCTTCCCCATCCCGGAGCTCCTCGCCGCGCTCTCCGCCGGACAAACCCTGCAGCCAGGAGACATCATAGCCACAGGGACACCCGCCGGCGTGGGCATAGGAAAGCAGCCCCCGGAATTCCTGAAATCAGGCGACGAGATCTCCATATCCGTAACCGGCCTCGGCACCCTATCAAACAAAGTCGCCCAGCCAGGGACACCAAACAACAGCACCATATCCCGCATCAACAACACATCATCCCTCACAAAAACAAACGCCACAAGAACAACCACCCAAAGCAACCGCCTGATCCAAATAAACGGAAAGCCGCTCTCCTACCAACAGCAAGGAACCGGCAGCCAGCCCATAATCTTCGTCCACGGCCTAGGCGGAACAAAAGACTCCTGGACCCCCCTAACAGAAACCCTATCCCTACCAACCAAGGCGACCCTCCACCTCTACGACCTAGAAGGCCACGGCCTGAGCCCCACGCACCCCCTGAGCGAAATCACCATCCCCTCCCTAGCCGCCGACCTCGCCGGCATCGTCCGCAAAGCCGCCATCACCCCCGCCGCGCCCGCCGCGCTCGTAGCCCACTCCCTCGGCTGCCTAGTAGCCATACGCTTCGCGCTAGAGAACCCGGGCCTGCTCAAACGACTCGTCCTGATCGCCCCGGCAGCAGCTCCCTTCCCGAAGGAGAACGCCAGCATACTCCTAGGCCAAGCCGCACTGGTCCGGACGGCCGGGATGGCCGCGGTCGTAGACGCGGTCGTCGCGGCGGGCACGTCGGCCGCCTCCAAGAAGCGAAACCCGCTTTCCACGGCGGCGGTACGGCTGAGTCACCTCGGCCAAGATCCAGAGGCCTACGCGAAGGGCTGCCAGGCGCTGGCTTCCGCGACCGAGCTGGAACTCGAGAACCTGGACGTCGATACGTTGATCATCGCCGGCCGGGACGATTTGTTCTCGCCGCTAGCGGTCTGCGAGGGGTACCGGGATAGGATCCGAGGCGCGCGTCTTGCGGTTATTGAGGATGTTGGGCATTGGGTTGTTTTCGAGGATGTCGCGGGCGTCGCTAAAGTCCTTGAAGATCTCGGAAGTTGATTCCTTAAATCAGTTGCGCGGAGCAAGGGCGAATATCTATTTCACTATTTATCTTGGAAGACCCCAAGATCCAATATTCGAAAGATCATGAAGATATGAATTGAATAGGATATTCAATTATACTCCTCATCACTGAGTGTATTCCGTACAGCAGCGCGATCTGCCGAGCATTATACATTGTGTAAAAAATACTTATAAAACTGTAATAGAATCGTGAGCGTACAAGTCCGGCCGAGAGAATGACTCGACCAGCCCCCCAATTCAAGCGCCCTTGTAGGTGAGTAGCTCCTTGGATGGACGAGAACTGCGTTCTGCCAAGCAGGAAAGTTCCGACTTTAAATATATCACACGTCATAGCGAAATCTAAGTAACCATACGGATCAAACTGTTATTGTAGGCGGTGTCATGGTGAGAGAGCTAACACGCTATGTATACCGCGATGATACGGCAAGCATTTACAGCAGATACAGAATGCAATGTTAGTTCCCAACTTGTTTTGTGTGTTCCGGTTGTTGCTCTTTGTTGTTGTTGTGATCCTCATCATCCACATCAAGAAACCGGATTGTGAGTCGACCGCAGAAGACGAACCAAACTAGATAGCTAACTCGGAACGTTGAAAAAGGGCGAAGCCACCGGACACCATTTGTTCGGAATCGTGATGAACTCGCGCCTAGCCGGTCTTGCAAGTTGCGTTCTATAGAACAGGGTCCATCGCTTCGAGATTGTGCGAGGTCTCCACCGCTGAACGGGTCGTCAAGATCGTTATAAACGTGCCTCGCTTGCCAGCCCTCATCAAGATTGTCCGTAATAGTCAAGACGTAGGGAGTACGAAGGCCTCCAAAGCAGACAGCCCAGAGACATTCAGTCGAGCCATGATACTTCCTTATCATGTTTCCCACCTATCTGGTCTTCCCATCTTAGAGCCTTCTCGATCGTATGGCCCGGCTGTCACGTATCTAGGTCGACGTGATCTTCACTTCATAGTGTCCCGAGAGATCTGTAGATCATCAGTGACGCTGGAACCTTCCTGCGAGTCCACAAATTCCATACCGGAGACCTGATGTGGTTTGATTCGGGGTGAACGGGACGTTGAAATCCACCATCCGGGCTGGTGTCAAGGACAGATGTCACCGGCCGTCTTTTTTGGTAAGGCTGTCGACAAGCCGCTCCAGAGCCCCAATCTCCGTCCTTGGCTGGGTGACCTCTGCGAATCTCCCTCGGGTCATTCTGAGGGCGTCCGCTTGGCCCCCCACCCTTGTCCGCATGTGCAGATTCTGATCTAGTAAGGGGAATGAATTCCTTAACACCCGAGAGGTAAAGGGATAAGCCGGCTCGGAGTGTCTATCTCTCAACAATACAATGCGGTGTTCGAAAGTCCATAACAAGGCTTTGGGCAACTAGAATTTGACAAACGATCCGGGAATAGAAAACTTCAGAAGGTGAGGTGAAAGGTTAGCTGCAGTACCCCCCATTGACACCACGCTGGATACGGAGGTATATGAGCCGAGCCTAGACAAGAGCGGCAAAGATGGAACACAACTTTTGATTAAAAGAGAGGAAGAAATGAGAAATCTGGATGAGCGAGATCCTGAGTATTTATACACTGGCGAAAAGCGAACAACTCCTACCTCACAAATAAAATCCGTACTCTTTCCTTCCTGTCTCGCTATCAACGAAGGAAGTTCCATCCTTCAATTCCTCAAAGAGCGAAGTCGCCGCCTCCGCAACACTCCAAGTCAGCAATGACAACTAAGAGGAAGGTCCACGCATAAAGCCTGCCATACCTTGAGTGAGTGTAGTAGATAGGCACTTCCGTCAAGCAAAACTTTCAACTGAGAACAACACTCACAAAGGCAAGGGCTCACACGATAGCTCCTGTAAGACGATGAAATTCTACTATTTCCATAGCTACTACCTCAGTAGTCATGTAGACTCGTTTTACAGAGACCAGTTTCCTACCTAAGTTCGACGGAGTAACACTACTCATATTACACAGAAAACTTCGCATGATGACTCTAACATGCGTAGTAGTCCCTCGCAACAAGTTCAGGAACCAGCGTTTCCTCACGCATATATTATATCTTACGTAGGTAGGTAAGTATACATAGATGGGATTCCTCCGTCACCCAATTAATAGACATGCCCAAGCCTAAGCAAAAGTATCAAGTACTACGCTACCAATACCCATTCCGCAACACATCATTAAAATACCTAATAAAGTGGCAAAGCTAGTAGCGCCAGCGCAGCAATAAGACGGAGAAGACAAGGTAGAATGCGTAAGGATAAGAAACCTATCTCTCAGCCCTTCCGCGTCACCGCCAAGCAAAAAAAGACTATTATCAGATATAGGTTGTCTTGAGTCTATGGGTCAAATGAAATCCTCTCTTGCTTCCTCTCTCCTTTTCTCAGGGGTGATGCGGCAATGGTCTGGGCCCCACAATTTGTCTCCGTCCGGCGCCGATGCCTGCTGACCCCTTATTCTGCGAATCCCCTCCGGTATAGCCGGACCACTGGGAGACGTCCCATCGGCCGCCGATGCCACCCCCGATCCCGTCGACGCCGTCCCCGGATCGGGCGGCCTTGGCCGTTTCCGCCTGCGCTTCCTCCCACTCGCGCTGCCGCTGTCTCTCCATCTCCATCTCACGTTCCAGCAAAGACTTGCTAGCCCAGTCGCCTGGCTTGCTCTTGTTCTGCGACTCGGCGCGGTGGCCGTCTTCGCCGTCACTTTGGGCTGGTGCGTCCAGTTCACGCGAGTAGGTTCGACGTGCTTCTACCGGGTCTGGATTCGAAGCCGCACGGCGATCCACTCGGTTGGCGGCCTGAGGGACCGGCAGAGGTCGCAATCCAGTCGCATTACTCGTGGCGACCTGCCCCGGAATAGGGAGGGGCCTACCCTCACCCGTTCGTTGGGCCACAACCACGCCTGGAGGAGGCGACCTCTCGCCGGTGCGATGGGCCTTGACGGCTACTGCGGTCGGGTCTGGCAATGGACGTGGTGGTAGAAATGGGGCCGTTCCCTGCTGGCCTTGACCTTGCGCTTGATGCTTATGCGAGCGCAGAAAATCTTTCTCGTCACGTGGTCTCCAGGAGTCTTGCCGGCTAGGAGGCCTCTCCGTTTTATTAGGCCGACTGCGGGAACGGGCTCGACTCTTGGACCTACTCCGGCCAGGTGAGCGCTTTTGTCGCTCCTCTTCATACTCCTGTTCTCTCTGACGGGCGAGCGCTAGTTCCTGCTCGAGTTGTTTGACCCGGTTGCTGTAATCATTCTCGCCCGTTCTCTGGGCCCCAAGCTTCTGCTCAGCCTGGTATTGGCTTAGGAACTGACCACGTAAGCGGCCGTCAGCTCGATTGCGTGCTTGCATCCGCTCTTCTGCCAGTCTGGCTTCTGCCAGCTCCTCTTCCCTCCGTCGCTTCTCCTCGGTCAGGCGCCACTGTCGTTCCTCTTCCGCCCATTTCATTTTCTCTTCTTCTGTTTTGCGTTTCTCCTCGGCCCGTAGCCGTCTTGTCTCTTCTTCCCACCTCTGCTCTTCTTCCGCCTGTGCCTGTCTCTCCTCGGCCTCGATATCGGCCTTGCGCCTGCGCTCTTCTTGTTCCATCTGCAGCTTTTGCTCCGCTTCCTCTTCTTTTCGTTTACGCTCCTTCTCTGCTAGAGTGGGTACGCGAGGACCAGCACTAGTGATCTGTCGCCGCCCTCCAAAGGCAATGCCGAGGTTACCCTGACTAGCACCACCCATGTACCCATACTGGGCGATATTCCACGCCGGGTTCGTAACCCCCTCGTGGTCCTTCCTGCTCCAGGTTGACACAGTAGACGAGCCAAACTTGTCGCTCGTAGGACTCCTTCCGGGACTCCAGCGACCCGATCCCGAGTCACCAGTTCTTGACGCGACCAGCGTCGAGCGTGAGCCGTAGGTAGGTGAAGTCGCGCTTACATTGGACGACCCTCGATTTCTGGGCGTGGTATATCCGGTTTCTTGTGGGGTGAGTAGACCCCCGCGAGTTTTGGGACCGATAGGAGAAGGAAAGGCTGCTGGGTTCAAGGCGTGGGCGGCGCGGGAGAATGCGCCAATGCATTGTAAAACCTGGGCGGGATCCTTTTGTTCGTATAGATCGACAGTCAGGAACATATCGTGCTCTTGGAGGTTGAGAGGTGGCGACTGGCAGGCTCGGAGAAAGTGCGAGATGTTCTCCATCTGCACGAAAGGCATGGCAGACTGCTTAAACTTGACAGTATATTGAGGTCCAATAGCTAGATTAACAAGCCTACCGTCACGTTTCCATTCTAGTCAGCATAAGTTGGCAATGCAATGGCCCAATGCCATGTCAAGAAACAAAAAAGGGGGGTGGGTATGCAGGCACCACACAATCGAAAAGGAGAGAGAGAGAGATGATGAACGTACTTGCAAAGCGCAACACCATCCTTGAGGCCATCGAGAAGATCGGGAGCCGGTAAAGGACTCCCCAGGATGCCCTCGACCCAGGCGCGAACCTCATCGGCAGCAGCGGGGGTGTATTTCTCGAGACGGAGCTTTCGCAGGTCCTTGTCCAAAGAGGGCACCGACGCCATCGTGACCTGTTTATTATAGGGGTAGGTAGGTGTAAGTGCGGGTGCTGAATCTAAGGGATAATGGTATGTAGATGCGGCGGTTCTACCGTGTAAGAAGGATGGTTTGCTGAGGCAATACACGGCAGCGACCGGCTTGCGAGAGGTTGCATCGAGAATGGCACAGAACAGGTTATTCTGCTGGCCTCGCTATCCGGCTGGAATGAAATGCATGTAGTGGCCCCGGGCCACAACCAGGCACCGCCAGAGGGCCGCAGTGAGAGAATACGTCACTATCTGGTACTTAGCAGTCGGCTGCTGCCTGTCTGAGTATAGCGCGGGTTGGTCGTGGAATGGGTCCGAGTCAGTCGAGATTGGTGTGCCAATGGAGAGGGATTATTTTAGACAGGCGAGATGGACGGACGGTTGATCTTGCATGGCGACTGCTGTACGTAATATCCAGTGGAGATTAGGGGGGTAGGTATCGTTGTGGCTGAAGCTGTGAGACGCACGCACTTAAAGTCGGACTGTGGCGGTGCACCGCTGACGTAGCTTTATCGAGATAGATAGAGATAGAGATAGAGCAGGTTCAATGGCAGCCAGTCTTCTGTACTGTACGGAATACCAGACAGTTTATACCGCCAGACAAACACTCCCCTCTACGCCGTCGCATTCCACCGTGCACAGCGCACGCCATGACGGCGAAACAAATCAGCCCGCTCCGCAGGGCCTGGTATCAGTGGAAGGCCCTGCGGTTGCCATGGCGAAAGCGCTTCCTGGTCGGTGAGTTTTGCCTCCTACCTATACCAACCAATTACCTAACCTAACATGCCACTTACACACCCTTCCCCCCAAATGTGTCGACATACCAACGCCAACACTTGTCTGCCACACTCACTAACATCCCCCAAGGCCTCGATCTCCAAGGCAACACATACTGGGAGTTCCGCCTCGCGCGCGGCGACGTCCCCGCCACGGCCGCCACGCCCTTCCGCCGCATAGTCCACTACCCGCGCTCGACGCACTACAGCGACATCACCGTGCCGCCCGCCTGGCACCAATGGCTGCGCTACCAGCGCGACGCCCCGCCCACCATCCAAGAGCAGTCCGCCGAAGCCACGCGCCAGGAGCGCATCAAGGTCCTGGCCGCCGAGGCCGATGCCCGCTGGGAAGCGAAGCCGAGTCTCCTGGACATGCCGGCCCGGTCCGGTCCGGCCCCGACGGCGCCGCGCGAGGCAGGCGGACGGGACCAACGGGGCGACGGCACAACCGCGAAACAGACGGACACACATACACATACACAGACACAGACACCCCATCAGGATGACCCCTGGAAGCGCGCTGCTCAAAGGGGCGCCCCGGGCGAGACCTGGCAGCCCGAAGCCTGGACTCCCGCGCCGACCAAAAACCAAAAAAGCAGTAAATAATAGTATAGTAACCGTGGAAAGACCTTTGCTGCCGTTGTAGTGGATGTTGTAGAATTAGAGCTGTACAGAATACTATGTACCACCACCACCAGCCGCACGCTGCGAAAGCAGCATGATACAATGGGTATGGGTATGGGTATGTGTACGTCTGTACCGAAACCCGACCAAGCAAGCAATGACATTATAACATGAGTATAATAATCCCGGTCTAGGATACCGAAACCACACCGCGACGCCATCATTTGTCGTCCCATGCCACGATACCCTCATCTCGTCGCCCTCTATAATTACCGTAATCTCGTTGTACATACCAGGCCAACGCAATGTAACGCCCCTAATCCCATGTGCCCCTTTCCACCCACAACGCCACCAAAGCGGACGCCCATAACAAAATCACTTCCCACCGCCATGTCTTCCGTCTTAGACATACCTAGACTCTCGGAACAAGCTCAGAGCGATTTAAGTACGGGCAACAGCATTATGAATCCGCGGTGTCATCATCCGCCATGTGGTCGTCATCGTCATCATCATCGTCGCTATTCTCTGCCTTAGAACTCTCTCTGATCGCCTCCGCGAGCCATTTCAGTCTCGTGCCTGAGGATTCCAGAGCCGCCTTCGCTTCTAGCTCCTGGCCATCAAAGACCTTGACTCGGCCGCGTACCTTCTTCTTGTTGACTTTGTCTCGCCTTGCTTCGATCCCCTTTGTCACGGCATTTGTCAAATCGTCACTGAAAGTCTCGTCAACTTCGCAGTGTCTCCAAATAATCATCAAGAGATTCTCCAGTATTAGTGACATCTTGACATTGTCTTCCACTTGAATAGTGCCGGCAGGGTATGGCAGGAAGCAGCGCTCTAGTATGGCTGGTGAAATGGCCCCTTCTTCAGACTTGGCGCGGTCGACTTTCCGAGGATGCAATGCGCCAGGCGTGATGACGAGGGAAATGAGGTGTTGTAGCATTTCAACTTGTTGGTCCACTCGTAGCATCGAAGCCGAGTTGTTAATGAACGCCGAGAAGAGGGGCAGAGGGAGCTCCTTGATGCCCCGCGCAAACTTCTCGTAGAGATCCGACGTGTCAATCGGTGCTGTATCATCGTCCAAATTGAAGCACAGGAAAGAGACCTAATATACTAGTATAAGCCAACACATCCTCATCAACATCATACTACCCCTCCCTCGAAGGGGGGAATAGAAGGGTAAAGAGAGATGAGGAACTTGCCCATGAAAATAAGCGTTGTCGCAATGATATGGTTTCAATGTATGCCGTCTCAAATGCTTCTTGCTCCAGGCCAGACTTCGTCCTCAACTTTTGCGGCGTCGGGGGCTCCGAGGGCAAAGACTCGTCATCAAGATAGCTTCCATATTCGCCCTTGTCGATGTTGATCTTTTCCAATTTACGCTTTTTCAACGCGTCCCGCGACCCACGCTTCGTCTTGCGCTCCTTAGGCCAGACTTCTTGAAAGACGGAGGATGCAGTCGTGTTGCCATCAGCGAACAGGGCCTTCATGAGGACGTCAAGTATCCGACCGCATCGTGGGTTAAGGTAGGATACGAGAATAGCACCCTGGAGCACTGGCATATCCTCGCATCCCATCTCCGTGTCCAGCCTATGACGCTCTAGAAGGTCCTTCTCTAGCAGATCCAACATAAACTCGAGCCAGCGACGCCACCATTGCCATCGTTCTGCAGATAGCACGCTGCAATTGAAGGCCCATCCTACGACCCTGAAGAAGTCCTGACTGCGGTGCCAAATGCTGTCAGTTCCGTATCGAGGGGCCAGACGTACCAGACCGCGTTGATCCTCGTCGACATAGAAATCATCATTCGCAGCCTGCGGCGAGTTGTGCCCCGAGCCGAATAGGACGGCCTCTTTGAAGCCGGCGTTAATGGGCCCAAAGACAGCAAGCAGGTCTTGCAGGTACACAAGAGCCTGGAGGCTGATCTGGGGCCAGTCGGCTTCTTTCGGCCGGGTAGTGAAGTCCGGGTGAACTATAATGGAGCACAAGAGCGAGATCTGGCTTGGAGGGGGGCAGTAGGCGGCATTTCGGCGGTCCGGGGATCGAGTTGATAGGAGATTGTCGAGGAGGAAGATAGCCTGACGTGCTGTTGAAGAGTTTAGTCTTAGTATGGGCAGGTATATATATGTGTGTGTATACACTCAGGCTGTTTTGTTCGTCGTATACAAAGTGCAGTGCTTAACAGTAGGCATAGTATTTTCATAAATCGAGGCACGTACGGAGGGCTTCTTCCAAATATACACGGCAATGCTCCTTCAGCTCGGGTGGCAATTGCTTTGCCCTATAGTACCGCGGTTGGGTGTCCGGAGAGGTCGGATCATGGTCATCCTCATTTCTAATGCGGACAACACTGCTGTTATCCCCTGCAACGAGGGTCCCCTCCCAAATGTCGTTCGGGGAGGGTGTGGTAGCGGTAGCAGTCGTGAAGCTGTTCAGAGAGGAAAGAGGAGACGATGTCAGAATAGAATTCGGCGTCACGATCAAATTCTTATTTGGAGTTGCTGGTGTCAGCTTCGGCGTCGCGTTGTGTCGCGACATCTCGACACATTATGGCTGAATGGTGTGGTCAAAGGATCGCGACGCGCCGAGATTGAAAATGGGGTCTTTGATTTTGATGCTCGATATCGGAGTACACCCCGTTTAGACCGACCCAACCTTAAACCTGTTGCTGGTTGTTGCATAACTTTAAGAAATAGTGCAGTAACGGTGGAATCAAGCGCTCTGCTTCGTAAGTGCATAATCAAAACGCATACGGAATACCTACTCGCAACGACAGCCAACCTTTCTGGTAAGTCATAACTAATGTCGCTTCAACATCAAGCTAGCAGAGACGCCTCGTATAGACGAATCTGTACCTAGCCGGCTCACGATTACCTATACAGTCTGTATTCCGTAGACTGCTATCTACGACTATCTAACTCCGAGTGCACTAACCATGGAGAGTTAGACGTAAATACAGTGTAGACAGTGCTATCAGTACTGGCAGTGCTTACGTCACTTCTCGCTATGCAAAACATCAGTTTAGCGACTGTAGGCGCAGAAGCGACCCCGCAGTAGCTCCCATAGATGATGCCATACCCGTCTGGTCATCGTAAGCTCTACGAGGACCCCGCCATGCTCGGCGAAGCGTCTCCCCCCAATCCCCTTAAATTAATAAATCTCTGAGGGGACGTCTCCGCTGCCTCCTCCTTCATCCCAACTCCCCATCACCCCGATCTTCCCGGAACAGACCAAGAAAGCCATCACAGACACATCAATCAGCTTCACACAATGGCCTCCGTCACTTACAAGCTCCCCCCTCTGCCCTACGCCTACGATGTAAGTATCCCGCGCTTCCGGCCATCCGGCTATCCGAGAACAGTCTTTGCCGCGGAAGAAGCTGCTAGCTAACCGACGTGTCCAGGCGCTGGAGCCGAGCATCTCCAAGCAGATCATGGAGCTGCACCACGACAAGCACCACCAGACATACATCACAAACCTGAACGCAGCCCTCGCAGCCTCCGCCACTGCTACCGCCTCGGGCAGCCTCCATGATGTCGCCGCCCAGCTGGCAGCTATCCGCTTCAACGGCGGCGGCCACATCAACCACACCCTCTTCTGGGAAGGTCTGGCCCCAGCTTCGTCTCCAGACTCCAAGCCCGCCGCCGCGCCAAAGCTTCAGGCCGCCATCACAAGCACCTGGGGCAGCCTAGACGCCTTCAAGGCCGCATTCAACGCCGCGTTGCTCGGCATCCAGGGAAGCGGCTGGGGCTGGCTCGTCCGGGAGGCCGGAACCAACCAGCTACGGATCGTGACGCTCGCGAACCAGGAGGCCGTCGTCGTCGGGGACGTCCCTCTCTTTGGCGTCGACATGTGGGAGCACGCCTACTACCTCCAGTACCTTAACGGCAAGGCCGCCTACGTCCAGAACATCTGGAACGTCATCAACTGGAAGACCGCCGAGGTTCGGTATACTGAGACCCGCGAGGACGCCTTCAAGGCCCTCAAGGCGCACATCTAAAGGGCCGGAAGGACGGTTGAGCGGATTTGGGGCCGGCCATCGGCTATACTAGTAAAGCCGATGCCTGGTATCTGTCTCATGGGCGAAAGGTGATATGCTGAGGGCATCATTGCTTCTTGTCTTTAACACTGAGATTACCTAACCAGATCGTAATTCAAACTGCCTCGTGGACTTCCAATAGCCTTGTCCGAGTTGTCTTGCCCGAGTCGTGAAGAACAGTAGACTATCATGTCAAAGTGAAAATGCCCTTGTTATTAAGGGCAAGCAATACCAGGAGTAGAAGAAGCAATACCTAAATTACCTATGTATATATATAACATCACTCATTCGCTAGACGACCCAGGCCAATACCATTTCCCAGGCGCATTAAGAGGCATGTATTACACATACCAAGCCATCAGGTTAACCCCCCAATGTCATTCCCTCCCCTCAATGTTTTTTTTTTCGAGTTTCTGTCTGTGTTCTTTTGTTTTCAAAAGCGGAAATTTCTTGTTTAACTAAACCCAAGGACTCCAAAACCCATTATTCCTACCTAAAAATTTTTTTCTTCTTCTTCGCCCTTTGGAACGAGTGTACGCAGGTGGAGGGTACCTATGTATTACGAGTAACGCCATATTTCCCTGCCCCCTTTGAAGTTCCCTCCTCTCCTCTTCCCTATCCCTCCCCCTTTCCCTCGCTCCCAAAAGATCCCGAAATAATAATATTTTTTTTGCGCAAAAACAAAACGAGTAAAAAAAACGAAAGGACTCCGTCCGTGTAACCAGGACTCCCTTTTGGGTGTAGTAAAAAAAAATAAAAATAAAAATAAAGATAAAAAAGGGGAAAAAACAACAACACACACAAAAAAGAGACTATCGCTTCCCGTTTCACCCCCCCCGTGCTCCCCTTTGTGGTGATACATTCAGACTGGCTGTATTTCAGAATAAGGCAGGAAGGCAAAACAAGCCGGTAAAAAAAACCGCGGCCGACGAACATCGAGTTCACGTAATAAAGCAATTGAGGTTAAGGGGGTCAACACAGCCCCCCAAACCTACATCTAGGGTTGGGACATAGGCGGCATGACGGCCTCGGGCGCGGAGGGGAGCAGGTTGATCTCGGACATGATGCCCTCGTCGGCGGACATGCTGCTCATGATCTCCTGCTGCGTCATGGAGCCCCAGAACGACGGGTTGCTCTGCTGCGCCTTGCGGGCGCGGTAGATCTCCTGCGCGACGCCCTTGACCTGGGTGCCCGCGGTGGCGGCCGCGCGCCAGACGCTGCTCAGCTTGTTGAGGGCGCCGATGTTGAGCCGGATCTGCTCGCGCAGGGTGTCCTCGTCGCTGATGAAGAAGAGCGCCCACTTGCTCAGGTGCACGATCGACGACAGCGTCAGCACGCAGGTGAAGAAGTGCGTGTGGCTCGTGATGGGGACGTTGTAGGTCACCATCTTGCTGATTTCCGACGCCGCTTTCAGGATGTGCCGCGTGTGGAGGTTGAAGTAGTCGCCGCTCTCCACGGCTTGATGCGGTGCGCAGGCGGTGACCTCGCGGGCTGGCGACGAGTCTAATTGCGAGAGCGGCTGGTGCAATATGATCGTGCAACTATTTTGAGGCCAGTCAGTGTCGCCACGTTGAATTGGATAACAAAAAAGCACAAAACAGGATGGGCATCGGACTTACGCGTGATTAATCATGTACGCCTGGAACATCATCTCATCAAGATGGCCCTCTTTATTCAAACAATCCCTCTTCGACTTGGGCAGATGGAGTCTCCAGTTCGACAGATGCGTCTCGATCTTATCCACGGTGTCTTCGGGCGCGAAACCGCTGTCCGGTAGACGCATCATCCGGCCCAGGTTACGGATAGAAGCGACGCGGTAAGCAAACGAAGAAAACTCCCGTTCCTCGCCGGAGAAAAGCTGATCGTCAAAGTCTTCCAAATACATCGGGCGGGGAATTTTCTACAGACAAGTTAGTCTCAATGAGCCGTGCCTGTCAAGAGACCGCCGGTCTTTGCCAGAAGAGGAGCCGCTTACCCCGGAAAGATATTCATGCTCTTCGCAAGGAAGTCCCGCATCTATCATGATGTCGTAGAGAAGGAAATTCGACTGTCTGTGGACGCCGGCAATCATGCCGTCGACGACATACAAATCCCACCACGTCCGTCGCCAGCTCTCCTCGAGCCTCGGGTTCCCGTACCCGTGCGTCGTGGCGTAACCCCGGGTGTACAACCCGATTTCCACGGCGATGCGCTCGGCCTTGAAGAGGATCTCTCTCGCCTTCTCGTTCTGGCGACAGCCGTCGAGTCCGATGATGGTAATGATCATCGCCTGCACGAGGAACCCGTCCTTGGGTGTGTCCGGGGCCTCGAGAAGCCGCATCGTCTCATCGTAGAAGGTGCCGCGAGACGGGCCGATCTCAATATACAGGGCCCCGACCCATCGCATAGCCGACAAGAGGGCTTGTAAATTTCTCTCTTTGGCCAACCTCATGATGTGCGTCTTCGGGAGGACGGCGGGGTGGCCAGGGTAGAAGTAAAAGTAGAAAGCATCGATGCATTGCTCCGGGATTGATTTCTTAGGCACCGCCGCGTTGCTCGAGACCAGGGCGGCGTTGGCGTTGGCGTTGGCATTGGCGCCGTATGGTGCGGAGTATAACTGAAGAATGTTCGTCACGGGCGTGCCGACGAAGGGTGAGAGGGGATCGGCCATGTTCATGCCCGGATTGAATGATGTCAGCGCGGGAGGCGGGCCAGACGTGCCGACCCGGGCACCCATCAGCATAGGGCAGTTGTCCCCATCCATGGACGGTGGCGAGTCCGAAGCATGTCTTTTGTTCGGGTTGGCGGCCGAGCCCTTTCTCGGGCCCTTGTAGCCGCGGCGCGAAGCGACATAGACACACTCGGAGCTGGATGTCATGCAGCGCGAGCATGGATTTGACCCGTCGCATTTGAGATGCTTGGATCGCTTGTGAGGATTAAAGCGTCAGCGTCGTGGGCCAATCCGCTGGTAACGAACCGGACGACTTACACAAGCGAGACACGCCGCCGGGACGGTCTGCGTAGGTCCCCGCGTGTCGAGGGCGCCAGGTGGTAGGGCGCCCGACACGGCCTGAGCAGCGGGCACGTACATCTCGGGAGACGAGGATGAATGCGAGGGCGTGTTCGACGCCTTTTGCTGATAAGAATCCATGGCACGGCGCAACGAGAAGGTTGCTGGTCAAGATCCAGGTTCGACGACGGGAAGGGGTACACCCGGCGATCCGGGTAAATAATGGGGTAGACAATCTTAAGTGATCCCTCGGGTATCGAAAGTAGTGGGCTACCCTCGTAGGATCTGGCTAGGCAGTAACTTGAGGTATCTAGGGTAGACGACGAACGTTGCAACGGCTGGTAGAGAAGGGAAAAGACGTTGCGCGACGGTCACGAATTGACTATACTAAGTAGGTAGAACGGGCCTGAGCCAGGTAGGGGGACTTGTTGCCACACAGGACGGCAGAGCCTCTTCGCAAGTCTCCAATGCGAGCCAATGAACTCGTCAACCAGCTCGTGGTAGACATACAGGCCAGGCCGACCAGCCCCTTGGCCACGGCGGTGACTTTGCTGGGTAACGGCCACTAGACTCCCTGGATAGTATTGATTAATATGGGCTGTAAAGACCGGGATGGGCTTCCAGAGCCATCTAGGGATTCCCTATGACGGCAGGGATATGGGAACAAAGTCGCGTTGTTTCGGGTACGTATAGCGTGTATTCTATGGATCTTCTCCATGATGCAGAGCTCATGGCTCATGGCTCATGTCATTATTCATCAGGAGTACTCCGTACGGATACAGACCTACCTGTCCGAGGTATCTACGGGCCTGGGTCTTCTTTGGGGGCTGAGCTACGGGACACACTACGCCCCAAGGAGTACTTAGTATATCTAATACTCATGAAACGCAAACGTCGGCTGTTCTACGGGCCACACGCAGATGGGATCAAGGTCGACTAGGCAGCTCTCCATAGTTCGTACCGGTCATGCGCTACATCGACTTACTAGGTCGCTGGCAGATATCTAGTCTTCTTAGTCTACGGGGGCACCGTCTTATGACGGATCCAGTACGTAGCGAAGTCTATCTGCTAGACCAGACAGACAGATTGAGACAGTTAACTAACTAACAGACAGACACAGTTAGTACCTAGACGAAGTGACGAAGTAACGCCCATAACTCGCTGGTAACAATGGCCGGGTGTGAATGAGTGTCGGCGGAGAATGAGACCCCGGTTACATCGCATTCCGTATCCAGCAAAAGAGCGGCCTGGCAAAAACAAAAGAAGTTACCTGCATCCCCTCGAGACTCGGCACACTGGCAAAGCCATTACGTGTATCATGCAGGTCTGGGGTAGGCAGCATCAGGATTCACAGATGAGTGGTGAGTGCGGACATTGACGCCCTGGCGACGATGGGCACATAAACGATGGATGGCGGCGTCGGAGAGATTTGGTAGTGCGACGCTGTGGGAGCCGGGGGAAATCTCCGACGGTAGCGAGGCACGGCAGTCCCCTCTTCATTGTTCTCCATTGGTTTTCTTCATTGGGTTTTTCTCCAATTGCTTCAGCCTGCGAGTCCGTTCGACACGCCACGACCCATGCACCATCATAATGCATCGCATGTTGGGGAGGGCTCAGGGGGTTCGGCTGGCCGGCTTTGTCGCTGCGATCTTTGTGCAAAAGGGTACAGATGGACATAAACTGCGGTATATATTGTCGCGATCCTGGCAGCCGTGTACGCAGTACGACGAAGTCAATGCAGGGACGAAGGCAGGACGGGATGATACCTATCTAGGAGTCTATTCCTACGGCCTCAGATATTAGTAATTCGTGCAATGGATCAACCGGGCCTGATGACAGTTCAGACGATGCATGTGTCATCCTCATCACGTTTCTCTCGGCCATCTAAACCAAATAAACCACCCGCAAACCACCACAGCAACTATCTACTCTACCACGTCTCCAAGTTTTCAGGTCTCGAGCGATTTCAGCTTTCCAAATCCACGAGCCTCTCGCAGTATCTGCAGTGTAGGCACAGTAGCAGAGAACCACTGTATACGACCTCTACATCCGTTCCAGTGACTGTAAACTGAAGCCTCCAACCCCCTGTCGCGGCCTCAAGGGTGTGTGAACGCAACGCTAACAGACGATCGCCAGCGTCTGCCATCTGCCTCCTACCCGTCTAGGTACCGCATAAGCAATTCCGAAAACTCATCACTCGCATCCCGCCAGTCTGTGCAGTCTGTACCGACGGACTATCTCGGTGCACTGCACATCTGGACCTGTATAGGCACATTGACAAGACCCAACTTGCTTTTTCCCAGACCGGAAAAGCAACCTGGAGCTTCAGAGCGCGGGTACTTGGGATACCTAGGTAGGTACGGGCTCCCATCGCCGGCCGGATTCGTACCGCGGCCGGGAAGGCCAGCCATACAGGAAGACAGGTCGAGAAATACAACCAGACTCGTCATTTTACTACGTATCCAGATCTGACAGTGGCTAGCTGAAACGAGCATGCTACCCTCTCGCTTAACTGCCAGAGTCGGTACGCTAGATAGATCTCTGATGAGGAACCGAAGAGACAAATGGGGCCTACACTAGTTGGCGCCACGAGCGGATCGGCCCAAGAGCCCATTAGAGGGCTATCCGTTCTCACCGGTAGGTAGCTGATTAATACGCCCATGTATGTACTTCATCCTCCTGGGCAGCAGTTGTCTGGTAGACACCGGTACGCTACCGCACGTAGCAGTCGACGGTAGCCGCTCTTTGCGCCTGCGCATGGGCTGCTTACCAGACAGAAGACCCTGCCGATGTAGTTCGTCCCTACACACCCCCTCTCTCTGCGTCGCTGCCGGCCCAGATGGAGATCGCGCAGAGTTCCCTCCTGACTCAACTGCCTACCTGCGTGTGCATTAGCAAAAGGACCATCTGTGATCCGGGTCACTGCGGTGAACCCCCCCAATCGCCGGCACTCGAGACGGTGTGGTCAGAACGTGGCTTTTGGCTTTGGCTTTCAGATCACTTTTGTGACGATGGGTCAACTAACTAACTAATACCTGTCTCAACCACTCAGAGTAAAACCATGCTTGTCGGGCTGATTCAGAATCCCAACGACAAGATGGATCACTGTTTCGGCTGGCCGGCCGCGAGGTACCTTTGTATGTACGTACCACAGGTATTTCATCACAGCTGGACAGACAAGACTAGGACAGCCTGCCGTCCAACGGCATATGGAACGATGGGGGCCGTTCGCTTTTTAAATTAAGTACCTGATTACTTCGGTACCTAGTGTGACTGACCTGTTCCCCAACCATACCAAACGGTTGCCGGATAAGGCGTCCAAGGCAAAACATCCCTTGCATCGCTCGAGTGGATGGAACGTACCTGTTCCGCAGAATGGACAGATCATAGAAGACAGGTAATCCGTCTGTGCACACATCTAGTTCGCAGATCATTGTGGCAAATATTTCGACGAATCGTTAGTTACGGAATACCGGAACTGGGATCGTTACCTCCCTATAACTAGTTATTATCCGTACATGGTGATTCTAGGGCGTGGGTATGGGTTAGGAAATCTGGATCTCTTTCTTCTTCGTCGATCCAGACGTGAGCGACTCCCACGGCTGATGATGCTGCGGCTGAAGGCTTTAACCAAGAAAGCCGTGACGGGTTCACAAAGAGACCCTCTAGTCTGTCTTGGCAAGTCGATGGTAAACCACGGTACTCCCAATCCCAGACTTATCTACGGACGTATGTCCGTCCTCCCCAACCAGATCCGAACATTAGTGTAGCGACGATCACTCAGCTGCGAGTTGACAAACAGCCCTTTGTCGCATCATCTCTAGAAAGATTCATGACTTCCAAATGCTCGCATGATAGCTATTAAGTCACGGCCTCCTCACGGCGATGAAATTTGTATAAGCCCCATGTATTGCAAGTCGCGTAACCGCCGTAATTAGACACCTACTCCATACACCGCACACCACAGCCAGCTCCCATGCAGCCTCATCGGTTAGATGCCGACTGTTCGCAGATAGATCAAGGACAGTATAAGACATACAAGCCACATACGGACCGTGTTGCCTCCGCGCGAAAATACGTACATATATCCCATCCAAGCCAATGAAGGGATGCGAGAGGCAAGGGGTCATGATAATGAGCAGTGGGCATAACACTACCTAACTTAAGAAAGCTGAGAATATAGATATAAAGACGTAGTCCCGTGAAGAGACTTACAAGATCCATCCCAAAAAAAAAACGTGTAGAATTTTAAACATCAGAAACGCAGCTACATGAGCACAACAGCAGAGCGGCCGACCGCATGTGTATCTATTCCGAATGGTACCGTAACACGTGTGTAGAAACGAAAAGTCTACTATGTATAGGTAAGTAGGCGCGGCACGTCGACGTAACCCGTGAGACAAAATGTGAGAACAGCATGTGCTTCTGGCTGAACTGGGTCAACTTTTTACCTTTCTTTTTCGGCGAGGTCTGAGATAATCGTAGATCGTATTCACTCGTAATACATGGTCATGGAAGGACCTGTTGAACAGCGGAGAGAGCAATCTACTAGACAGATACAGTGATGAAGGAACTGAAGCATAATTCTCAATATTTGACTTGGTAACTCGACGAAAAACGTGAACGGGGAGGCCCTGTCCTTTTTCTCCTGATCCTGTGTGATCCATTCTCTGCTTCTAGATAGGTAGAGGTGAGTAAGGATTCATCCATGCGTCCGCGCACGGCATAATTCCCTGTACGCCGTCCTATCAGTATGTCTGTAAAGCATGCAGCATACATATGAGACCCTCTATCCCAGCGTCAAGATTGGGTCGGCGGTGAAGAGATTCCCTGAGCAATAAAGCCTGAAGGCAAACATAAAACGCGAGCAACAAGCAATTGGCGTATCATGGTTGCCAAAGCTCATAAGAGCGCACGAATATATGTCATGCGAGTAAGGGTACTGAAACGGACTGGTTTATAATATGGCTGCGTTAGACTAGGCTATGGGACTTTTCCTCCCCCCTTTTCCATAGTGATCATCCCTCATATACTGCTTGATAGAGCTTTGTAAAGGCCTTTGAGGCGATTCAAATGACACTCGAAAGCTTAGGAGTTCATATTTCCAGCAGTTTCTGTTTCCGAATTAGTAGAAGGCCCTGATCGGTTGAACGAGATTTACCTTAATGAATTGAGTGAGCGAAACAGGAGACGGCTGCGCATAATGAAGAAAGGGGCAGAGCCAGCAAACGTAATAGGTACAGCCGACGAAATGCGCTCCATCCTCTGTCGATTTACGCCCCGTCCACCAGTTCGTACATCCACCATCCCGACACGGGCTGAAGTGAGTCGAGGGCCGTAGCATCCACAACCTCGGGCACCACAACCGAAGGGACAAACTGTCCATTTTGAATAGAAAAGCTATTCGGATCGTTGTGCGATCGACTTTTGTCGATGCGCTCTCCGCTACTGCGGACCTCGATTCCTACGGAACCGGCAACCATCCTTGTCTTGTACTCACGGTCTTCAATGACCTTAACAGGCACCGATACATATCCGTCTGGGATATCCTCGGTATCGACCCGATGGAAAAGCGTGCCTCCGAGATCGCACCCGGGTTTCTTAGGGTCCCACCCATCTACGTCCACGTCTCCCTGAGGGGGGGAATATAGCGGCTTTCCGTCGGCGGCCCAGAAGCAAAAGGCCGTTATCCAACCGGAAAGATAACTTGGTCCCGATCCACCAGGCGATTCGTGTGCAATTTTGGACCAGAAAACAAGAACCTCGGGGTCCTTAGGATCATCGAACGAGCGAATGAAGTAATCCAATACTGGCCGTAACAAGGAGGCAAATTTCGCCGGTTCACTGCCTAACTCAGGTAGCTTATCGAGACGTTGTCGAATCTTCAACCAATCGTCCTTCTCTCCTAGGAGCGTGACGGATGGTATTCCGCACGTCAGCATCATTGTGTAAGAAAAGTACTTCTGCATTGAACCCATCATGAGGACGGCTGCGGTGACCATGTCCGAATGCGTTGTCGTGGTAAAATCCGGCATGATCCACGGGCGTAAGCTCTTGTCTACCAGGAATTTGTCCATCTCATAGGTTATACAGATGGCCAGCATGCCGAAGTCAGCACTGTCCATGGTTGCTTGTTGTTTTACCACGACCTCTTTCTGTCCCTCGTGGGCAACAAAGAAGCGTCGAAGCTCTTCGGCATTGGCATTGATGTGGAGGCTCAGCTGCGTCAAGATGGTAAACCACACATCTTCCGGTCTGATGGTCAGGTGGTGGTGTTGGCTATATGCAGCATAAGCGGCGCGAACGAAGCCGTTGGAAGACGGGAAAATATTGGTATCCCGGAACTGATTGAATGAAGACCGAATGATTTTTTTGGCCCGAGAATGTTCTTTGTTACAAGAACCCTCGAGTAGAGACGCTGCGGAGGTTGCGGCGGCAGACTGGGCCCGCCACTCTCTGGCCGGATGACTTGCGGGGCGAACGGTGATGGGCATCTTCCTGCAATGGCTTTAGTTCAAAAACGGAGCGATTGGGATGTGAGGTGGTCGATTAAAAGCGTACGCAGAAGAGCAAGTCTAATGCTCGGTGGTACGCTTCTTTATCAAGCATGATTTCTTGCAAATATGTGAGGGGTTGTGCTGCCTGATGGATTTAGGCTGCTGTCATACACTATGTACATACAGTTGCTATTACTACCTACCTGATACGCCGTACCTGGATGTAGAAGGGATGAAAGATGAGGTTTGCTTCATGTGGGACGGATCCTCCTGCCTTGGTGCTGCGGCTAAGACTCGTTGGCCGATGGACTCTAGGTAGGAGTCACTCGGTCAAGTACCTCTCCGTGTTGGAGTTTAGGGTGCTGGTAAGCTCAATAGAAACGATAGGGGTGAGGTTGTGTGTGGTTTGCGCTGCTGGTGGATGGTAGACAGGGGTAGATAGAGAGTGATCGTCTGAATTAGCATAGTATACTATACGTCACAGAGCAGAGCAGAACATCACATGGGATGCTTTGCGAGAGTGACGCATTACTTGTAGACATGCGATGATATCGCTGTCCTTTTCCCTTAGCTGGCGGTGGCCTTTTCCATACTCCTCGACCTTTTCGGTGTGCTGTCTGGCTCGGACTGCGGAATCACGGTCTAGCTAACGGCGCGATGAGGCGACAGTTGAGAGAGGCCCAGAGGGCTACCTGCTGAATGTCACGAGGAGAAAGAGAGCGAACAAATGAGAGATGGCGACATAGTGGTGGCATCCAAGGCGTGGCGTCTGAGCACGGATCCGACTTCTCTTGATACACAGGTAGTTCATACTCCCTGAATATGTGTAGACACGTCGCATGCTAGAAACCGGCAGCAACTCTCTCTGTCAAAGGCATTATCCGGGTATTACCAGTATGTATCGAGGAGACCGTTCATTATGTGAGGCGGTTTTCGCTAACCGTCGAGCCTGTAGGCGCTGGAGGCACTGGATGCCTGGTAGGTAGCAGAGCTGATGGCGGGGTATTCATTGGAGTCGGATGGAGACGCTGCAATGCATCGTGGGGTTCGCAAGGCCTAGCGGTGATAGTTATATGTACGAACTACCCAGGCTGCCGCTCTGGACCAGCCACAATGTCATCTGCGGGGGGGTTTGCTGTTGGTTTATCACCAGCACAGCCGAGCCTTGCAATGCGTGCAACATCGCCCATCTCAGGCCGGCTGCCTCTGGCCTAGATAGCTTGTTGGCCTGTCTTTTGTCCGTGGGGATAAGCGGCATGTGAAGCAGGCATTCCAATGGACGATGGAAATCGCTTCGGCGGTTACATCTCGCGAGAAACATAACAATAAGCGGCGCTGACCAGCTGCAGCGCCGTTGTCATTGGCTCGGGATCACCCACTACCGTGGCTGGCGGCGTTCGAGAGAGAGTCTCCACGCCACGAACAGCAGCTCATGTATTCTGTAGAGATAGAAAAGCCGGCGACGTCGCATAGAGACGCAGCATAAAGATCGACATCTGCAGACGGCCTGTGATATGCCAACGAAAATCCCGCTTATAACTCGCGAGTTTGCTTGCCCTGTTAGTGAAGCTGGATAGTCCAGAGAGAGAAGAAGAGCGACATGTCCAGGAGGTATCTACACTAAAATCATGGAGATGGCGTGGGCAGTGGAGTTGACTCCTACCTTAGGTACGGTAAGCGATCCAGATGGTTAGAGGGATGGAAGTTATCGCCATAGGCCAGACTGATTTTGACGCCCAGATTCAGTCCGACCATCACACAGTGCCAACTACACTCACCGTACAAACAAAGCTGCATTAACGCACACAGTGACTGCCGCCCTACTAATTACAGCTGTCAGTTCTGGTGTTTACTGCCTCAAGCTTAGGGGCAGTCTTCTGTTCCGTACAGAGAATCACAGTACATACACTGTATCAAGTACCGTGTCAACCCTATTGCTCGCTTTACCGGATTGATTGGCTGCTGTGCCCAGGTGCTCGCAAACGGGTCAACCGTCCCTACCTAGGTCCCTAGACACGCTAGAACCCACTAAACCAACGTGGCGACCCGCTATCTGTTAGTGCGCGTAGGGACTGGAGGTACCCTGTCACGGGGGCTTGTTGCAGGCGAGTGGCGTGCCTGGATCAGCTCGGTAGGGCGATCAGGCACGTTCGAGAAATCATCGGTCGGCCATGCCCGCTCGCTGTACCCGCCATCCATCCATCGCCAGAATTGCCATTCTACCTTACCTACCGACACTATTAGTCCGTACACCATTACACCACACCATACCACACCCACACTCCGGCATCGCTTTCGCTATCTCGCATTGCCTGCTTGGCCTGCCCATCGCATCCATCCCTCTTGACCGAGAACTGACTCTTGTCAGTGGCCTCCTGTCCTACTCGTGCGCCCTCGCCATTGCTTCCATGCCGTTTGCCCGTGCCGAGGCAGCGCGAGGGAAATCATCGAGCCGGAAACCATGCTAGGCAATGCCGTCTTGACCATGCACATCTCGGCTCGTTGCAGCCACCAGTCGGCTGGTATGGTTCAGAGCCGATAGTGAGCCTCAATCAATCCATCACCAAGCCGCGATGCAAGTGCGGTGAGCGCTGCGGGAGCGCAGTGAACCCTTGCATGACAACGCATCTCACTACACTAGGTAATACCGAACAGGTCAAACCGCAGCAGTCCGGTAACTAAGCCTCACTCCAGGCTGTGTACAGGCCGACCCTGATGGACCATGGACCCGTGGACCGAAGAACTTGCTCGCCCTCGCATGCTCATGGCCCGGCCAAGCGTCAACAGTTTGGTAACGCCTACTACCTACTCCAGGCACGCCGCCAGCCTGCTTCTGCCGGCGCTACGCTAAATTTAAACGCTGCACTTGGTGTTCCGAATGGGCCCTCTGATCCCTACGTCGCCTCCCCAAGGAGGGTGGGGGCCAGTTCCACCCAACCCTCTCCGACACGGTCCGGATGGAGTCAGACCAGGCGGGACGACGGCTCATTGGACTCATAACGCATGCGGCATGACACCCCTTCTTACCTTTCTCGTTCGTGATGGGATCGGCCATCCATACCGGCCAAGGAGGCCTGTCTGTCTGCCTAGCCCTGCCTACTGCCAACGGCCCATCTGCCTACTCGGTCTATACGATATACCGACAACGGATAACCTATCATATCATTAGTATTATCGTCTTACTCGGCTATATACTATGTATTCTTTCTTCCTGTTTGCTCCTTGGTCTTCCTGCCACTTCGTCCTTTCATCCTTATACCGGTAGTATATTAGAGTCTTACATAGCCTCTCTTGTGCAATCTTTATACAACCTCCCCTACATATAATACAGCGTTTTATGCTTTGTTGTCCATTCGCATCTAGATCGTGAGGAATTGTCTCTTCACATACCGCTCGACATTGTCAACCGACGAGTAATCAACCCGAGCGAGACCGTTGCGTGTCTACTGTGGTCTACGTCCCATCATCCATCTTCATCCCATATTACAAATACAAATCACTCCCAATCAGAACATGGCCAAAGAATCATCTACCTCGACCACCTGCCGCCCGCGCTTCCAACGAGTCCCTTCTCGATTTGGCTATAGTTCCGCGAGCGAATCCGAAGAGCCGCCGTGTAAAGCCAGCCCGGCCAATAATGGAAATAACAATCAAAAGAAGAAAAAGAAGCGGAAGCTATCCCCGCAACAGACCATTAATGGGATATGGCGGCGATTTGCAACTCAGAAGTACTCCAAGGCGCTCTCTGTCATGCCGTTCGATCCGGTGCCCCTACCCAGCACCCTCGAAGAGCCAAACGAACTGTTGTCGGTCGGGTATGAGCGCGCCAGGGAGGAGTGTTCGCGCAGGGTCAAGAAGATCATTCAAGAGTGCAAGCGAGTCAACACACGATACAGAGATCCCAATTTCGACTTGGTAGGTTTTCAAAGAAGGGTATTATGTCCGTCGCTTGCTAACAGTCATCCGTAGGACTGGGATTTAAAGATGGGTCGGGGAAACTGTCTCAATTATTTAGGCTCTTCCGGGTTCGACATGGCCAATACCCGCTATAGCACAACCAACTCCGTTCCTAAAGCTGTGAAGCGCGTACACGAGATCTTCGAGAAACCCACTTTCCTCAAAGACATCGATGGGACAGATATTAAACAAGGAGGCGTCGGGGATTGCTGGTTCATCGCCAGTCTTAGTGCGCTAGCCGGCGCCGAGGACCGGATCAAGCGCATTTGCGTCGAGTATGACACTCGTAAGTTAAGCCGTGACGAGGGCGGCATCCGTAGCAAGGGGTTCTTAAGAGTGGCGCTAACTCCCGAACCACAGGCATTGGCATCTACGGCTTCGTCTTCTACCGGGATGGTGAATGGATATACTCTATCATCGATGACAAGCTATATCTGACCTCTCCAAACTGGGACTCCCCCAGCATGCAGCGCGATCTTATGACCCAGATTGATCGCGAAAGCCCTGAAAAGGACTACCGGAAAACGTACCAGACTGGTTCCAAGGCGCTGTTTTTCGCCCAGTGCAAGAATCAGAATGAAACTTGGGCTGCCCTGGTCGAAAAGGCGTACGCCAAGGCCCACGGCGATTTCGGCTCCTTGTCTGGCGGCTGGATTGGAGAAGGTTTAGAGGACCTGACCGGGGGTGTGACCACCGAACTTCTAGCCTCGGACATTCTGGATCTCGATGCCTTCTGGGAGAACGAAGTCAGCAAGGTCAATCAGGAATTTCTCTTCGGCTGTTCCACTGGACTCATTGACGGTGGTTACGGGGACCGGAATGGCATCCGCGAGGGTCACGCCTACGTCATTATGGACGCCCGCACGTTAAAAAGTGGCGAGCGGCTAGTAAAACTCAGGTAAGACCATCAGGCGTTCATGATGTTGTCTTTTGTATTAACGGACGATAGGAATCCTTGGGGTAAGATCCGAAAGGGGGTCTGGGAAGGACCATGGTCAGATGGGTCGAAAGAGTGGAACCAGGATGTCATGGAGGAACTCGGCCACCAGTTCGGCAACGATTCCGTCTTTTGGATACGGTTTGAAGACATGGTGGAAAAGTACCTACATTTCGACAGAACCCGCCTCTTCCGAGATCCGGACTGGCAATGTTCACAACGCTCCATTGGCGTCGAGGTTCCTTGGAAACCGCAGTGGAATGAAAAGTTCCACTTCAAGCTGACCAAGGAGTCTCCCCTCGTTCTCGTCCTCCACCAGCTTGATAACCGGTACTACAGGGGTCTTCGCGGACAGTACTCTTTTCGACTACATTTCCGCGTACACGAGCAAGATCGGCCTGACAGCGAAGATTATATTGTAAGATCCCACGGCAACTATCTGATGAGCCGCTCTGTGACGGTTGAGATACCCTCTATGGAGCCCGGCAATTACTCCGTATTCCTCAGCATTGTCGGTGAACGAGATACTGAGCTGCCGTCCGTTGAAGACATTGTCAAGCGAGAATGCCGCAACCGAGAAGAGAATGAGAAATTTGCCCAGGTCGGCTACGCTTATGATTTGGCGCATAGCAAGGGCGTCGCTCATTTGGAACATGTCGCTGAACTTCGCAAGAAATCGGATCGTAAGAAAGCGAGTACATCACGCATAGAGCAGCGTCGCAAAATGTGGGAGATGCGACACCTCGACCGCGAGATCGCCAGATTGCAGATCAGGAAAAATCGGGCCAAACGGGATAGGATACGAGAAGCCGAAGATGCGAGGAAAAAGGCAAGACAGGAGGCTGAAGCGGCCGAGAGAAAGAAGCTGGAAGAGGAAGAAGCAGCCGAGCGCAAGAAGAAAGAGGACCAACAAGAGTCTAAGGACGTGGCTGTCCAGACAGACGCACCGATAGGCAGTGAGGACAAGGGCAGCCAAACGGTCTCAGACGAGCCGGACTCTCCTAGTAACCAGCCAGATGCTCTTACCAGCGAGAAATCTAACTCGACCAAGGCGACCGATCAGAGCAGGGAAGAAAAGGAGGCTAAGTCTTCCTCCTCGGGCGACTCATCTGCTAGGCAGGCCCGGAGGTCCGGTGCAGCGGAGGATAGAGCCCCACGTCCCCCACCGGGGGAAGATTCCGAATGCGACACATCCGATAGCCCCGTCGAGGAGTGGGAATTGCTCTACTCATCGGATGAAATCTCGAAAAAGCCCAAACGGATGGCCACCCCGGCCCCGGCGACGAATGCGAACGAGGCGGTGGAGACCGATGGAGAGTCTGAACTTCCTGATCCTTGGAACGCCATCTGCATTGTCGGCTTCCGCGTCTACTCCAAAGACCCAGACCTTGATTTGCGCGTCGTCATTGAAGGCGGCGATCTGACCGAGGGCGGTAGGGGTGAGAAAGGCGCTGCGGATATCGACGATGCCCAGATGAACGCAGGTGGCGAGCGCAGTCAAAAAAGGGAACAGAATAAAACGGTAGAAAAGTTTGAGATTGTCGACGGCATTCCTGTCGTCCAACAGAAGGAGACGGTAGTCGATGAGAAGACGAACGACGAGAACGCAACGGACGAGCAAAACAAAATTTTGGTAGACGACGGCAATATTGCCGACACGGAGGGCGACGACGATGGTAATGATGATGATGGCGAGGAGGAGGATTCGCATAGCGTTAAGTCGGACATTACCGACTCGACGGAGTCGACACCAATCAACACACCGGATTCGACGACAGAGTGCAGCCCACAGTCCAGATAAAACGCCACGATCTCACGATACCATGCTCCTCACATAGAGCATTTATGGCCCGGTTGCTTTTCTGATCTATCTTGGCGATAACTTGGAATTATGTAGACATATGTATAACATATATGATATACCTAGAATGAGCAGTGCAGACAGCCCCTATGTCGATTCCCAACACACTGAAAACGTTTCTTTATTTCGTGGGTTTCCTGTGTTTTAACAGGTAACGTGACCGTACTCCAGCTCGGCACCCGGAGCAATCGAAACTCCCATGTTTTAGCGTCTATCTACCTATACGTCCCGAACAGTACCCCTATTGCAATATTCCATCACAGGGAGCGTCGGAAGGAAGATCCGAAGCAGCCCCCGCAGATCTACGTTTCTCAAGACGCCGCCTCCAAGGCCGGTATACAACCGCGGATCCCAAACCGGCAAACACAAAGATGCCAATAATGCTCGCGCCGACGATCTCGAAATGGTCGCTGATAGCCGTAAGTCCATCCCAGAACCTCCCCTGAGGCTGGGCCACGTTCTGCGCCAGGGACAAGACCTGAATGATCCCAATGAAGGCCGACACCACGACGGTGATGGCGGTGAGCACGATAGAATAATACAGGATGGCAACCCTATCGCGCGCGAATGTCTTGGAGGTGTAGAGCGTCATCATGAGGGCGCCGTCAATCGTGTCGACCAGACACATGCCGGCTGGGAGCCGAGTCAGGTCAGAAACGAATCCACGACGCAAGAGCCAAGGAGGCAATCAAGGGCATACTGGAAGAAGGGAAAAGAAGAAGTGAAGGAAGAGAGGGAGGAAGGGGGGAAACCGAATCCAGCTTACCCGTAAACAAAGCCGGGAAGATGAGAATCACCCAGAGGCTCGTGCCCCGCGCGGCAGTCAAACTGGAGATGCCGATGACGGCGATCTCGGAGCTGGTATCGAAGCCGAGGCCGAAGAGCACGCCGAGCGGGTACATCTTCCACGGGCGGTCGACGAGCCGGAAGAAGTTCCGCAGCAGCCGGACGAGGAACCCGGGCCCGTCGAGCTGCAAGTCCCTGACAACCTGGTCGTCCTCGCGGGCCTCCGCCCCGTCCCGCGCCGGCTCCGGCTCCGGCTCCGGCTCCCGCGTGACCTCGCGCAGCGTGCCGACGAGGCGGTACAGCACCCAGCCGTTCCCCAGACAGAGCAGGATCAGGACGGCGGCGCTGACGCTAGTGCCGACGATGGCGCCGACGTACTGGAAGCCGCCGAAGCGCCTCTGCAAAGCGCCAGCGGTAGCAGCGACGACGATGCACGTGATGATGACGATGGTGGAGTGGCCGAGACTAAAGAAGGTGCCGACGGTGACGGGCCGCTGGCCGGAGGCGACGAGGCGGCGGGTCATGAGGTCAATGGCGGCGATGTGGTCGGCATCCAGGGCGTGGCGCAGCCCCAGCGTATACGACAGCACGGCGGTGCCGACCAGGTTCGGGCTGTTGAAGTGCAGCACGATGGCCACGGCGGCCCAGACGACGGCGTTGACGGCTGCCAGGGCGGCGATGGCGTAGAGGACCGGGGCCGGGAGAATCCTCAGGCGCGCGGGGATCGCCGGCGGGCGCCAGTGCCGCCATTGAGCCATTTGTGTTTTTATCTTTTATTTTCTTTCACCTTTGATTTTATTTTGGTTTTCGGGTTGGTGAGGGGAGGAAGTCACCGCGAACCTACAGAGGTATTTTCCTTTCCTTCCTTTCTTTTATTCTCTCATTTTTCTTTTTTTCATGTATGGGATCCAATCCAGTCACCACGTCCGGATACCTAGCATATATCTAGATAGATAGATAGAGAGTATATACCTATCTATATCCCCATCATCTCAAGAATAAAAATTGGGGTAATGGGAATTACCAAGTCCGAGACAAGACTATATACAAGCGATAAGAAAAAGACGTATAGAACATCATCATCATCTATCTAGAGAAGTCGAAGCGGGGTATAGAGTGCAAAATGAGGGTGCCAACGCCGTTTCTTTTTTTTTATGGGACGGACTCGGAGTATCTGGCATGTGACGGACGGGCACTAGATAGACGCCCCGTTTTCTATACTCTACGTTCTAGTTACCGCGATTCAACTGTAAATTCACCGTAAATTCACGGTTTAATACTTTGTTCCATTTGGTATGATCGTGCAAGGGCCATTCAACAGGAGCAATCACATTGAACAATGGGCAGAAAAGACAGCACAACCAAGCAAACAATAAGTACGTAGCGACATACGGACGGACAACAAGACCTTCAGCGGTCCATAGGCAACGCGCGAAGCCTACTGGTGCTCCCCTAGGGCCTACACCAGTCAGAGTAAACCGTACTCAGCAGCATGCCCTCTCAGTCTCCCAGTCCCAGTTCCTGCAGAGTGTCGTTTTGGTCCAGTTTCGACTTTCTAGCGCCGGAGGTGTTATGAACATAGCCGTCATCCACTGTGCGCCAGCTATCTAAGCTTGGGTACGAATAGTCAACGAAAGAGTCGCCATGAGTAGCCATCATAGCTAGGCACCAGAGCGCAAGCTTGATGGTGAGACTGCCTTTCCCATATGACTCCCATGTAATAGTAGCATATTCCGGATCGCACCACATCCAGGCTTGGGGATCGTTGTCGATATATTCTGAGCCGCCACTGGAGTCCGTCATCGTGGCATCGGAATCCGCTCTTCCACGGCCGGCAGTCTCTCGTCGGGGCCGATTTTGAGCTAGACCTGGCTGTATATGCCGTCGCGTGAGCCTTAGAGCGACAAGATGTTTATCCGTAAGGATGAACCCATATCTGGATAGGGACGCCACCATGTAGGTCGCAACTTGAGCGAGAACCTTCTTCCATTGCTGGGAGTTCTCTACAGCCATAGACGGCCGCCATTTCGCGCCAAGCTTGGTATCCCCAGGGACCAAATTGAGGAACCGATCCCTTGATATGTGCTCATCAGATATTAACGACCAGTCAGGCTTAATGCTGGAATTGTTGCATCGACTTCCACGTCCAAAATGGGGCCTTTTGGCTTGGCCATCTAGGGCGTAGTTCACGGTAGGAACGACGAATCTTCGCAGCAAGTCCTCGAGAGTTTCCTCGTTTTGAACGACTAGATCTTTGTGGAGTGGCCGCGGCACTGGCGTTTCGCGATATGGCGATGAAAGCTCTGTTTCGAAGATTCTGGTGAGAGTGCCGTAGTTGAAGTCTTCCCAAGGAACCCACGAGTTTGGCCGAACGCTGGTTTCGATGGTAGTGTTAGTACCGCTTGGGGCCTGGCTATCAACTTCAACATTTCGGGAAGTCAAAGCGTCAAGTAGCGTCAGCATTGTGCCTTGAAATACCATAAAGTAAGCGAGAGAACTTGTTTGGTATGAACCTTACTGACACTTGGCAACAGGAACAAAGGGGTCCTTCTATTATAACGCATTTCGTCCCACCAGATTTGCTTTGCATCTTAACGCCCCAAATCACAGTGATTTGGGCTTTTCCATGTGGGTTAGTACTGAGGCCTGGCCATCAACCACGACCTGAAATCCGGCATGGGCGGGGGGATAGGTGCCCGAATGAGAACGGTTAGAGCCGATGGCTTGATGTTGATTGTACCTACGTCGGTAGAAATTGATAAGAGGGTCGCAGAGCGTCTCTTGGCCAAATGCATGCCCCTTGGGCATCTACGGACCGTACCCGGCAGCATTCGGCCATGACGGGAAGACACTTCGACTACTTAGGTAAATGTAGGGTATCTACAGTCTGTACGGATGTAGACAAGTCCTTGAACACGAAGCTGAGCGGCGCGGGGAAGTGCCGCGAAAAGACATATGTATGACCACGTCGAATGTAGGTGTTGCGTAGGAATGCGAGCTGTCATATAACAGGTAGATAGAGGGAACGGCTTTTGACGACGTAGGGGTAGGAAATTAGTTGTAAAAGGGTTCGTTGCCCTGTAAATTGACTATAGCTACCGTACCGGGAAAACCCACTTCTAGAGAACGGTTCTTTTTCAGAGAACGGTTCTCTGCATACCAACCATTGTTTTGCAGAGAAACGTTTCTTTGGAGAGAACCGTTTCTCTGGAAAGAACCGTTCTCTGCCTGGGCAACGCTTCTCTGCTGGGCAACACTTCTTTCTACACAGTGAAAAAGCTATGCAAGTCCTGCCTAGGAGTTCATTCTTTTATCTAAAAAAAATAAAAAAGAACCGTCCTTAGGTAGCTGGTACTTTACATGTACTTGGCTACCTAGGTATACGGGTCACAATCGTGAGGATTATTTTGGGCTACGGTTACGGTTCGAACTACAGTCTGTACAGGTTACGATTACGGGATACTACACTTTACCACCACGCTACGAATATTACTGGCAAAGATTGTTTCCTCTAATCGCGTAGATATGATAGGTACCTAGATGAGGTAGGTGCGATGTACCTAGTACTAGCGAGCAACGCATCTTTAATTTCCAACGATTCTCTTGCTGGCAACGACTTCACTCCTGGCAACGGTTTCCCTCCTGGCAACGATTCCCTTCCTGGCAACGCATCTAGCCTCTACCAACGCATTTGCCCCAAAAGAACCGTTCTCCAGAAATACATTTTCCCGCTATGGTAGGAATGGCAGCTAAGTAAGCTATCTAGTATTACGTAAGCGGCCCCACACTTTCCCCTTTCATCCTATCGAGACCAGTGTACGAAGTACGAAGTACAAAGTACAGAAGCACCTGGAGATCTGGCAGCAGAACGGGAACTTGAACGTTCCTTTCTTATTATATACGGAGTGGCTGTACGGACTTCGTACAGTCCGTACGAAGTAGGTAGAGATCGCTCTTGTTGAAATTTGAAAAGGTCTATTTATAGGTACCTTCTAAGTAGGCTGTGGCGCACAGACCACCCTGGCAGTGCGGGCCGCACAGTGGTCATAGTGTGGTCAGTACTATAGGCACACGGTCCTATCTGTCACGGAAGGCTGAGCGGTGATGATGCTGCCTCCGCCACGTCGGCACGCCACATGCAAAGCTTTTGGCAAGCAAAGCACATACAGCGGTCTTACGGCGGACCTCTCCTTGTGCTTCTACTTCATATCGATATCGCCATTAGATATCTAGTCTGCCAGTCTTACATTGGGCGCTCTCCAGCCATGGAAAAACTCGTAGCACAGCTTCGTCAGAACCTCGATGTTGTATGGCAACCGAATAAAGCCACACGCACCCGCTTTCTCAGCGATGATCCCATGGACGGCCGTCCCTCTTGTTCTCAAGAAGACTTCGAGCAGCCACGCCTTCGGAAGTGCGTCTTTGATCTTGCCGCGATCGACTTGAAACGCTCTTCCCGCATGGGCGGTGGGCTCGACGGGTATCTCTGGAAGGTCTGGTTCGGCGAACAGGCTTTCGTATTGAAAGTAGTAAGCTAATAAGTAGACACCTTGCCCTTACCTCCGTACTTACCGACGCCGGCTCGCCATGCCTTGCTTACCGAAATCTTCAAGTTCTGGGATGCCGTGCCGCCTCAATTCCCACATTACTTCGCCGCCCAACGAGAAGGCCAGAATGCCGCCCTGCTCCAGATGATGGAAGCCGCCGTCGAGGACGCCGCGTCGGGATCGGAATTTCCGATCCTGGTAAACCCTCGCCCCGAGACAAAGAGCGAGGCCATGGGCAACACGCGCGCCTTTTCTGACCAAGGGCGTCGAGGTCAGTTACCCAGCCAGGGCTCCGGGGCTGCGACCATGGCCATATCTTCGATCCCGCGCATCAAGAAGTGCTACGGGTGGACGCGGATCCATGGCAGCACGATCAGCGTGGCTTGGCCTAAGAAACTGCATCCCGGCACGCTCCGTGTTGATAGGAAAGTCACACGCGAATTTTCGGCATCCGAAGAGTACATTGCTATTTTGTACGAGTATGTCGATGAACGCGACAATGAACACGCTGCTGTCGAGAGAGCTGCGGACTTCTACTGGCACGCTGGTTTCGGCTACACGATGTCTTCCGCTGCGAGGAACTGGAAGGATGGGGTCTTGGTCGATCTTTCGGACATTGTTCATGTTAGCGGGTATGGATGGAATCAGGGGGGATATGGACCAAGATCTGCAGCTATGATACTGCTTGATTGATCGGTAGTTTGTTTGTCTTTTTGTAAGGCAGCGGGCGCATGGAGTTGTACTCTGTACTGGGTTTATAATGGGAACTGGCGGGCTTACCCGGGCGCGATACATCTAACCCGGGCTTCTATAAAAGATGTGGTTGAAGGGTAGATAGTTGGTGTATTCCGTCGTATAAGAGTACGTAGACTTGGGACAACAAGTGAGCCTCTGTTAGAACTAATCCCGCAGTCGAACTCCCAGCACGCTGGTCGACCTACGGGATACTTCTTTTTTTTTTTCTCCTTGTGTTGGATGAATTCTGAAGCTCTCACAGCATATTAGAATCGCGGTTATAATATGTCGTGTCTGTTGTCCGCGCTGGATGGTAACCAACTCGATGCCCGGCCAGGAATAGACACTCAGCAGTAACAGGTAGGTAATTACAGATTACAAAAACGCAACAATACGCCTTCAGGCTCTAATACCATACGGGAGAAAGTCCCCAAAAGCAAAAAAAAGCCAGCGTGGATCTCTCTGTCTACTACAAGGCTTCCAGGACCAGCTTGCACATCTCTATGCATTTCTCCTCCTCGAACCGGTTCGCGGTCAGTTGCAGGGTGATCGGCATCCCATGCACGTTCTCCGCGTTATCTACCGAGAAGAGTCAGCAAACCGAGGAACACACGTAGACAACGGGGTAAGCGAGGCCATACATTCGAGTCGAACCCCCTCCTCTATGTCGGACAGCGGCGGGGGCGCATCATCTGACAGGACGTCGACCGCGCTGTCGGCGACCAGTCCCGTCGGGAACACCATGGAGGAGTAATCCAACACGTTCCACACGGCGGTGTACCCAACTAGGGAAAACCATCGTAATCAGTAACTACCCCCGTACCACGGAATCTAAACCATGGTCGACAAAAAAGGGAAGGGAGGGGGACACTGACTATGTTTCATTTTCCCGTTCTCGACGCCACTCCACGGCGTAGCAGGCGACAGGACGGCGTCGATCCCCGCCGCCATCCATCGGTCAAGATAGCGTTTCTGGAACCCGTTCCGCCGTAAATTCAGCTGCCAATATTCATACCCCCCGAGCTCGGGCGCCTTCCCGTAAGCATCCAGCTCCGGCCTCAGCGGCTCGCCCGTCTTATCCAGCTCCGCACCGACCGACTTCCCGCCATCCGCCAACAGGAAATGCCCCAGGAGCTGCAGGCCCTCCACATGGCCTTCAGGCGCCCAGTCGATGACCTCGTGGCCCGCGGCCCGCAGCCTGTCGGCCGTGTGACGCAGCGCCCGCGCAACGGGCGGCGTCGGCAGGACCATGCCGTCATGCCACAGCACCGCGATCTTTACTCTCCGGGGCACGGAGACGCTGCGCCAGGGGATGGGGACGCAGTGCGGGTCTGCGAGCCAGGGCTTCGCGTCGGCGACGGCCTTGCAGTAATACTCCAGGTCGGCGATGGTGCGCGTCAGGGGCCCGTTGACCGACCGCACGCCCTCCTGGCCGGGGAGTCCCGAGCGGCAGCCGAACGTGGGGAAACGGCCGCTAGTCGACCGCAGCGTGAAGAGTCCGGTGCAAGCCGCCGGGATGCGCAGCGAGCCTCCGATGTCCGTGCCGACGCCCAGCGGACTGCCGCCGAAGAGGATCAACGCCGACTCGCCGCCGGAGCTACCGCCGGACGTGAGCTTGCGGTTGCGCGGATTCAGGGTCCGGCCGAAGAGGTTGTTCACGGTCTCGGAGATCATCATGGCCGTGGGGACGTTCGTCTTCACGAAGACGACGGCGCCGGCCTTGATGAGGATATGCACGAGCTCGGCCTCATCCCGGGCGGCGTCCCCTATATGCGACGTGAACCCGAGCGTGGTGTCCAGATCGCGCAGGTTGAAGTTATCCTTCAGCGAGATGGGGAGGCCGTGGAAGGGTCCGACGGGACCCAACCCTTCCGCCAGACGCCGGTCCAGGGCCCTCGCGGTGTCCAGGGCCCGGTCGAAGCAGGTCCCCGTAAGACAATTGACCTGGCAATACACGTTAGCCTTCCCGGGGGTCCATCAAGCGGATAGGGTCTCTCTGGGTTCCATGCCAGTTGATGCGCCGCCGCGGCGCGTTTGCAGAAGGCCCGGGTGACGGTCTCCGACTTGAGACTGCCGTCCGCAAGCCTCGGGAGCAACTCGAGAGCGGTCAGCTTTGTGATGGCGAGCTCCTCGGCCGTGAACCAGCCCGAGCTCTCAGGGAATCCCATGACGTCATCCTGGGTCTCCGGAGGCAGCAGATGAGCCGGGATGTGCCATTCTTTTGGGATCGAGTCGAGGAGAGACTGGCGTCGTCTGGCTGCGAGGGCCTCCCAGGTAGAGTCTCCCATTTCGCGTCGGGATAACCACGAGATAAGAGGAACAGGTTGGGTAGAGGTGGTGAGGTCGAGGATGAGACTCAAGGGCCTTTTCAGATCAACGTAGGGATGTTTATGTAAGTACCTAGGTAGGTAGGTAATAAGCTGTTCTATCTAGATAGATCCCAGCGCAGGCCGAGCGAGGGTATCCCCGGAGATTATATAACAGGGAGCTACCCGAGGATGGTTGACCGGGTTCAGATTTGCAGGGCGTTGGTGAACACTACATGACGGTGCGGCGTGGGTTGCTGTGATTGAATGATTGATCTGCTGCTCTTTATCCCGGTCGTAGCAATGTGCCGTGCGGGGGACGGCGTCTCTTGCGGACAGAAGTAACTCCAGTCTGTATACGAGTACGGGTACGCGTGGAATACCGCCGATTACGTCTGGAACACCCGCTGCGTGTCCCATCGGTTGGACCCTTACTTGGAATACTTGGAATATGTAAGACGCGAGTACGAACTCACGTCGGGAGATGTGGATAATATCCATATCGACTTATAACAGAAGGATGGCCCTCGGTAAAGTCGCCATCAAATATACGTCCGTAGCGTAGACAGCCCACTGAATTCCAGCACTAGCATGAATATAACTTCGGGAGCGTCCTTGTTATGCTCATACTCAATCCACAATGGACTTACCTACTGACGTAGGCATTCACATCACCCCCTTGCTTGCGACTCACTTGTGTTCAACCATCTCGACAGATAGCTAACCTCAAGCCGCCGTTAACAGCCTCTAAAGAACCGGTGGTGAGAGTGCGCACCAACATTATTTTACTTTAGATAGTCGGGGCACGAGTAAGTGCGTATACTCGTGCCTCTGCTTGATTAGTGATCGGCCATCAACACAAGAAGCTGTTATGGCCGAAGGGACATAGCATTCGGTACCTAACAATAACATTCTTCTCCTATCCGCCGGCAGAGGGTGTGATAGGCCGTGATGCAATGGTTACAACGGACCGAATGCTGGGGAGAAGAAAGGGAGGACTTGTGCCCGGTTACCGCCATCTACGTAGATGGATGGTAGTCGTATATGCCACTCCTGCGGAAGACCGATTTGCACTAGATAGAAAAGAGTGCCTACCGCGGGTGTAGCTGATCGAGACCCTTTTTAAACCCGGCTTCCGCGCGGAGATCCACCGTAACGACGCTGCCTATCCGGCACAGAACTACCTATGAATAAATCAGATATCGGCTCCCGGCGTACCGTATTCGCATAGGGATAATATGGAGTTTTCAGAGGAGGTTCACTTTAGCAGCGGGCCGTTGATAGCTGGTCTCAACTACGGAATAATCGAAACCTCTTCGGGAATCGCTCTGTCGTGCTGGGTAAGGGGCGGTTTTAGGTGCCCCTTCTTACCCGGGATTAGGTACTCGATTGTACTTGTACTTGTAGTTACTTGGAGATACCCTCGCCTACCCATGGCTACCTGTACCTACCTCTACCTATCAAGGCTTCTAGTGTAGATACCGTAGTTAGCTGTGAATGATCGGCCAGATAACTATTTAGTTGCCAGGTTACTAATCTAACCTCAACACAGTGTCTAGGCTATAATCACTAACAAGTATGGACTTGGGAGGTAGTTCCGTATAACCGCGGCACTTACGATGTTTTCACCCCAGCAACATCGCAACTCAGCAATCAATCCTATCTTCAACCAGATGATTGATTACATATGCGACCGCCAGGGAGTCGGGGTAACTCACCATACCTAATGTCTATTTCATAATATCTCACAAAACTTACGGCTCAGTCAATATTATGTCACAGCCGCGCTGAGTTTTTCTTTTCTTCTTTATCTTCCTCTCTGAACCGAATGAATGAGAATAAAAAAAAAGAGAACAATCACATACTTCGGTATCGGTAGGTAGTGCCGTCGGGGTACACCATCACGACCATGGCGCTCGGGACCAAGCTGCGCGAATACTTCCACACGAGCTACCAGCCGGGTGAGAGGCAGCTCGTGAGGAAGATAGACTTTTTCATCCTGACGTTCTGCTGTCTGAGCTACTTCACCAACTACGTAAGTAAAGCCACCGACCTCAAACCCCCCCAAAAAGAAAAACAAAGGGAAGGGAGAGGGAGGGGATTTCCAGTTCAAACCGCAAACCTCTAACGAAAAGACACCCCCAGCTCGACCGCTCGAACCTCAACAATGCCTACGTCTCCGGCATGAAAGAGGAGCTAGGCTTCACGGGCAACCAGCTGAACCAGGTCCAGGCCGCCTTCACGTCCGGCTACGTCGTGGGCCAGATCCCGGCCAACCTGTCCCTGCACTACGTGCGGCCGCGCGTCTTCTTCCCCGCGTGCATGATCGTCTGGGCCGCGCTGACCATCGTCACGGCCGCCGCCCGCAACCCGCAGGGCGTCGCCGCCATCCGCTTCTTCCAGGGCGTCGCCGAGGCCACCACCTTCGTCGGCACGCACTACGTCCTCGGCTCGTGGTACACGGAGCGCGAGCTCGGCAAGCGCTCCGGCATCTTCACCGCCTCCGGTCTGGCCGGCACCATGATCGGGGGCTTCATCCAGGCGGGCATCCAGTCCACTCTGGACGGCCGGAACGGGCTTAGTGGATGGCGGTGGTTGTTCATGTAAGCATCACGATTTGATTTTTCTTCACATATCTCCCCCCCAATTACATCATGAAATATTCCGACTTTGATGCGTAAAGACATCTTGTATCCCTAAATATGAAACCACAATCATAAAATGCCAATGACAATACAGCCCCTACCAACGAATATAACCCCCAAACTAACCAACCCCTCAGAATCGACGGCCTCATCACAATCCCAGTAGCCATATACGGCTTCATATTCTTCCCAGACACCCCAGCAACCACAAAAGCCTTCTACCTAACCGACAAGCAAAAGGCCCTAGCCGTAGCCCGCGTGCCGCCAGCAGAGGACCGCTCGCCCTGGTCCTGGTCCTTCTTCCGGCGCTCGCTGACATCGCGCTTCTTCTGGGGCTTCACGGTCCTGTGGATCATCGCCGGCGAGACCGAGTCCTTCGGCTCGAACGGGCTGCTGGCGCTGTACATGAAGAGCCACCCGACGCACAGGTACACGGTGGCGCAGCTCAACGACTACCCGACGGGCGTGCCGGCCGCCGGGATCGTCTCGACGCTGTTCTGGGCCACGCTGACGGACTTCCTCAACGGCAGGCGGTACCTCGTCGGGTACTTCATCGCCGTCACGGGCGTCGCGACGTCCGCCATGATCCTCGCGGCCGAGCGCGCCCCCGACAAGACCGCGTCGACCCCCGTCGTCTTCGCCGCGTACTACTGGGCCGGCGCCGTCTACGCCTGCCAGGCGACGTTCTTCGCCTGGGCCAACGACGCGCTACGGTTCGAGGAGCAGATGTTCCGCGCCATCGTGCTGGCCGGGATGAATCTAGGCAGCAACGTGATCAACGCCTGGTGGACCATCGTGTTCTACGGGGCGTCGATGGCGCCTTGGTTCACGGTATGTTGGAAAAGCTCCCCCTTTTAAACCCCCCCTTTCTTCCATTTCATACCTATCTTAGGGACCGAGAAACTGACGCGAAATCCTCCAGAGGGGCATGTGGGCTATGATCGCTGTATCCATCGCGCTAGGCATCTGGACGGGCGGGCTCTCGTACTTCGTGGCTCGTCATGCGCGGATACGAAGGGCGGAGCTCAGCATGGACACCAACCATCAAGGCGACGACAAAGAGGGCGTGGCGTAATTCCGGAAGATATGCGCTTCAGCTTCTGTGCGATGGATACCTTCAGGATAGCGTAACTTAGGCGGTAACCTTGGATAATATATATAATGTATATATATACCCTTACCTCGTCCCCGTATTTAGTGAGAAAGTAAAAACTTATACACATAAGGCCAAAGCGTAAAAAGCCAGCATCTCCATGTCGAAAAGGAACGAAAAAAAAATTTCATGCCTGAACGACCCGATAAGCTGGGAGAAAAGCATCCTTCTGAAGAAAAAGAAAAGGTACCGGGGTTTCGTATACCCGACGAGGCTCCTGATATATACAAGTATTTCCTATTCACGGCCAATAACTGACATGAATCTTGTTTTAAATCTCGTCATAAAATATGCACATCCGACGCCGTACTCAAAAAAAAAGAGGAAAAAAGGAGAATATTCCACATTTCGGAAAAAAACATCCCTGAATCCAAAAAATTGGGTAGTTTCAAAAATAATACTGTTGTCCGGAGGCCGTCTGCGGTAGGAAATCAAAATTCATATCCGCCGCATTGTAAAAGGGGTCGGGTGATTCTGTGAGTGTCAACATGTGCAGAGGAACAAAGGGGGATAGCAGCGACCCACCCCAAAAGATAGAATCATACAGCTCCATCGGTGCGAGAGTGGATGGATCGATTTGACCCAGGTCCGGTAGGGCAACCGATGTAGTCACCTGTGGTGGGTACGCCATAGAACTAATAGGAAAAGTCAGTGGCAGGAAAGCAAACCGTTGTTGATACGGGGTCTTACTTCAATTCTTGGATGGAGGTACTGCTTTGCAACTCAGTCATGGCCAAAGCAGCATCCTGGTGCCTGTCATAGCCCGATAACTGACGAACCTGCGAGTCTGGCATCTGGGTATTCTGTGCGGTAGAGGGGTGGACCGGCGTACGTGTTCCCGATGCGCTCTCGCTCCTTAGCCCAGTCACGCCATGTAAAGTACCATAGTCGTATATATTTTTTAGTGCGGCAAGCGCCCTTGATAGAGGCCCGGAAAGCTCGATGTCCTTATCCGTCTTACGAATGTGGTCGGGAGAAGGACTATTCTGCTCCTTGGCCGTTGCAGCTGATAGGGCTGCTATCAGATCTCCATGGAGTTGCCTAACCTCACGATCTTGTTTAGTTTCGTTTAGAATTCCAAGGAGGACGGCCGACGAGAGGCCATGGTATGTGAAAGCCCAGCTACGAGTGGGGATAAATGACAATTGATGCATTGCCAAAAACATGCGCACTGTCTCTGTTAGGTTCGCCTTGCATTTTTCGGATAGCATGTTTTGCTCAGAACTAGTAAATCGAACACAGCCGCGACGGAGTGCAGGTCGACAACAAACTGACACAACAAATGAAGTGTGAAGGCGCATAGCATAATGTTGCAACTTGTCGACCACACTCTTGCAGGCTTCCCGGTTTCTGAGCTGGGGATACACCCTACCCCTGAGAGATTCAACGGCGTCGCAATTGTCTATGATTGCTTGGTATGTGTAGTCCGCCGTCGCATCGGGGTTGAGTCGCTTCGAAATGAGTTCACACAGATGATACATCATCTCGAGATATGATAAACCTTCGACCGTGCTATTCGGTGATCGTGGAATCGGACAACACGAAATGTTTGTCATGTTTGGACTGAGCTTCACGATAAGCCCAAGATTAAGATGGATTAAACCCTTGGGTGGGAACTTACCGGTCGAAAGACAGCGACGTCAAAGTGTCGTGCCATTGGCAGGTCCACCTAGATGATTGTCAGAGGTGTACTTCCACACATCCACAAATTGATCTTACCATAGCTTGCTACGAATAAATGACTTCAAGTTCTCATTTTGGTTCGTTTCATCTTGGGTTATAGTCCTATGAAGGCCTAGGGACTGTGCTAGGCGGCATGTCATCCCAATAATGGCCCACGAAGCCTCAGCTTTCATATCATTAAGCAGGACGAAGCCGGTAAGTAGTAGTGCCTGGATAGAGTCAAGGTTCGGGCTTCCATGTAGTCAGTCGTGTATCCTTTGGACCGGGAGAGTGAAACTCACCGGAGTAAAAAGTTCCCCATCCTTAAGAAGTGAAACGAGATCTGGACGTATTTTTGAGAGTCTCTTGTTCTCACATGGTAGGGTGAGTCACGATATTGCGACCCAACGGCCATTACAGAGAACAGAACAGCCAGCCACGAGGCTGACACGGGCCGGCCAGGCTTATCCACGTCTCTGGCACTTTTGGCCCTTTCCTCAAGGTAAGAGATGATACGAGACTCCAGATCATCGATATCTGCGACAAAGCCCCAAAAAGGGTGCGCGATTTCCTTGTAGGAGGTGAATAGACTGTCGTCATTGAATCAGTCCTGGACAATCGAATGGAGGAGAAAGGTCACAAGCCAAGGAGAACATGCGTACATCATGACCTCTCGATCCGGTGGCAGTTCAGAGAATATATCTTGCGTCATCATATCTAGATGCGCTGACGACATGAGAGGAAAGGGGGCGGAAGTGTCAAGCCCAAAAATCGGACGCATATCCCGGCGTATGTCAACGCCATCCTTGGTTTCAATAGGCGAGGGCTGGTCCCTCAATAGAGCCGGGATGCTGTTCTGACCAACATAACGATGCAATTCGTTATTTGATTCGGTCTGGTCTAGAGGGGCACAAGTCGATTAGGCAACGAGCAAGAAAGCCGTTTGTTTTCTAGGTGAATGCATACCGATTGCCTGGCGCCAGCCTTCGGGCCGGCGGTCTCCTTCCTGGCCATGGGCGGAATCGGCGTCCGGGGAGTGAGCACGCTTCTTGCCCGGATTGCTCCCCGCCGAAGCCGAGTGCTGCCTGCTCGCCGCACTCGAGCGATTTGGCTTATAGCTGCACAGCTGCGGGTGCTCTCTCTTGACGCAATTCTCGCAGGGAAGATCGTTGGTACATCTCACTTTGCGTTGCCGACATGGCCAACAGGCGGTCCCTTTGGAACGTGTAAGCGAAGGGGTGCGCAAACAAACCGGAGATGGACATCCATGCCCGCCCACATGGAAAGAAAGCTAACTGTGGGGCATGTGGACGACTGGGACCTCGTGGCTAGGCGTATTTCACGTACCATACCTCACCTTACGGTGAGAATGAATGATGTGGTTGGCCTGCTCGGGAGTGAGGTCCTGAACGGGGACTTGGTTGATGTCTCGTTCCGACATGCTCAGAAAACAAGGCCCGGCCCCGCGTTGGGCACATTGAAGTCGGGGCGACGGAACTCGCCGGGGACTTGGCAACGGCGAAAGAGTTGCTTGGCGGCAAGTAGGTGGCGGTGTGAAGCGCGGTGAGGCGCGGTGAGGCGCTGTTGCGAGGGCAGCGGGCGAGCGAAGAGAGATGTCCTAGCATGAATAAGGATACATACACAGACACATACACCAACCACGAGGCCGTCTTGGCGCGCGTGGGTCTCAGACAGTCGCAAGAGGGCGCGAGGGGAATCACACACCTTACCTACAGCGGCAGGGCGCAATAAGACGGGGGGGTGCGCGTCGAGATGCCTAGACGGTGACTTAGAACAAGCGCATTCGACGGCAACGCAATTGGACGGGAGGCATCGACCATCTTACCTAATGGAGGCATCGATGGAGCATGGAGGGCGCGTGAGACGTGCAGGCGGCAGATTTCCTGATGAAGATGGAGAGATGGATGCCGGGAGCCAAGTGGGAGCTCTGGAGCCAAGTGGGAGCCAGGGCCCGGGCACTTCGAGTGACTCCACTGCTTAGCAGCTGTCAGCCAGGTGGACATCTCGACTGCGGCCAGGCCGCCATCTGCAGCCACCTGCGCCGGAATCAACTTCAATGCTCCACTGGGGACCCGTGCGCCTGCACTGTTCACTGCTATAATTAGGAGGTACCCTAGGCACCCGGTAGTGGCTAACTTCAGGTACCTGTGCGTACCTACCAGGAACCTTGGCTGAGAACACAGGGCGTTTTTATCCCATTACTCGGCCGGCCATAGGATCGGCCACCCAGGGACGAACTATGTGTTACCTAGAACATGACCAGCGAAAGGAATTTTATTTTTGAAATTAGGTAATTGATTTCGTACCTGGACAGAGTCGAGATGTCCCAAGGTCGTCCGTCCAGGTGTCAAGCTTGCATGTTTTGCGATAACTGCCCTGGGTGGTTGGTACAGATCTGTAGACACAGCGCCACAGCGCTGTTATTCGGCCGCCCACTGAGCTCGGCCACCCCGCCTACTCCAGCACGCGGACAGGGGTTTATAGGTGAGTGGCGCGCCTGGATAGCCGGGCGACGCGGTCGGCCGGACAGCTACCGCGTAAAGCAACACTGCAATTTAAAATCTTTCGTCCAACCCCCTCATACCCGGGGGCATTCCCCTATAACCCCCTGGTGTGCGTGGGCGTGCCGAGCCAGAGGACGACGTTACGTTCTACTTCTATCGACTAAATGCTCCTGCTGTCTGTCTACCTTCCTTCCGTAGGCGATAAGGTAGATCACATCCTTCCCCTCAACTTCCCCTCCTCCCCTCTCCTCATCTTGTGCCAAAGGTACATCCTCCGCGTCGTTTTACTGCCAACGCCATACTCACAGCACCAGCTCCCTCGTGCTATCTATACCCGGCATTCTCCCCGGCATTCTCCCTGGCATTCTCCCTGGCATTCTCCCTGGCATTCTTCGTTTTCCCTGTCTTCGACATGCTTTTCGCGCTTTAAACTAGCCATCTTCTCCACCACTACGGCCCGGGCCGTTCGTTACATGTCAAGGGCTCCCGTTACCTACCCATTGCATACATCCCCGTTCACGTCGGCATCTCAGCGCTTTCTGGCCAACGGTGTCATTGGTCTTTTCCCTAAGGCTCGTAATGCCTGGCTTTGCGCAAATAGGTACGAAGCAGTTATGGCCCTGAATCATCGACACGGATATAAGACTGTGGCATATCCCGAATCAGCCTTTGATTCACCGCCTAGACCAACAAACCAGGATACAGACGATGACGGGTTTGATGTTTGGTTCCTGGAGTTTTCTAACCTCTACAACTTGAACCTACGCAGGCCAAATCCCAGCTTTGCAGTCGAGCAGACCCAAGTATCGTCATATTACGAAGACTCGTCACTGTATTATCGCCTAGGCCACCAGTACCGTCAAGGCAACGCCGACATCATTGTTCGGATCTTCGATAAATCGGCTCGTGAAATCCATTCTCGATGGGTGAAAAAGGCACAGGGAGAAATCGATGTTACCCCGCCTACGACTGACCTTCCTCGGGTAGCAACGGAATCTGAGCGAACCAGCTTATTGGATCGCCTGGATGAAATTCTCGAGTTGCTGAGCCCGGGTCATCATTCCTCCTCATCGAGGAGTACCTCGAGGCGGTCGAAGCGACCATCCGATGGGGGGTCTACTGGCTCCCCATCGTCCAAGCGTTCTCGGTGTGTCATGCCTGCCTCGAGGCCTCCTACCGCCCTATCCCGGCTTGATAGTGGTGAAGTAAGGGCGTCTACGCCTTTGCCTCAACGCGCTGCGCCTCTTCCAGTGCGGAATGTACCGTCCAACCATCCACAGAATATCGATCACGAGCAAGATGTCTATATAAATGCACCCTCGGCAAATACGAGCATGGGATCATTTGTATCTGGAGTCTTCACCGAACCCGATGCTCCCGATGATTTTATGTTTCCAGCCACTCAAGAGACCGAAGTCTCTGATATAATAGGTTCACAGCAAAAGCGGAGGGTGTTGTCGCCATCTATAGCGAGCTCCTTCGCACCGTCTTCGAGCACTGAACGTTTACTTGAGGCCTCGTTCAACAGTAATAAGATTGGTCGGCAACCTGTAGCCCCGGAAAATTCACATCTCGATTTGGGTCCCGGTTCGGGAGACCTAGAATCAAGGCAGTATGAAAGTTCAGTCGCCCCTAGAGAAGAATTGGCGCCGAGTAATCTCAGGGGTGGGGCCTCTGGAGCCGATGATTTCGACAAACGGCTTGAGGATGTTTGGTGTGAGTAAATATGTAAAATGTTGCTGGCCATAGCTAATTCCTGTCAGCTGTTGCTACCCTTCCTCGCCACCTTCAGAAGGCCCCTTTCGCTGTACGTTGGGAGATGATGCGTGTGGCTTTATACTGTGGGGTCCCTGCGGAAAAGCTACACATTAAATATGAGCCTATTCTGGATGATCAGGCCCGATTGTGGGATCGTCTACGGTATCTCGATGCTTTTGAAGGTAAAAGTCTCCCGGAAAAGTCGAGGCCGGAGGCCTGGAAGGCAGCTATGAATGGCCGTTTCAGCTCGACAGATCAGATAGTGGTTCTCACGGCGACTTTAACCGTCAACTCATCCAAAGAGGGACCAGTACCAAAGCTCACACTCCAGCCTTTGAAATTGGAGTTGCCCCATAGGCTTGATCGCCGCTTTGGATCCGACCGCTTCCTCGAACTCGTAATACCCTCGATCAACGAGATAAAGCCTCTAGGAAAGCCTCTAGGTAAGGATCACGAATCTACCATAGACTCGTTCTACAAATTTCTAGTCAGGGGAAATCACTTTTTCCTCGGCCGAAAATGGACTTCATTCTATACCAAACCGGCTCCCCCGAAGAAAATACAGAAAAATGACACTTTAAGGCCTGAAACCACGACGGTATACCAGGAGAAAATATATTTGTTTGCCGAAGATGGCAATGATTTTCTTCGCGAGGAATTGAAGCTGTCTGAATCACCAAAAGCAGAACTCACCAATAAGCACACGAAAATGAGCCGAGAACAACTTCTGGGTTGGCTGCTACAAATCCAGAAGAATCAGGAGCAGTCGGTGTACAAGCTCTTCTCGAGAATAGCGTTAGGTATGTGTTTCCGACTCCTCGAGACCCGAATTTCTTTATTCATCGTACCCAGGACTCAGTCGCACCCACCCAACTGTGGTACTCCAACCAGAACAAATCCGTCATTGTAACGTGGATATTTTGTCCCCCAACGAGAAAAAAGTGATGAACGACGGGATAGGGCGCATGTCAACTGCACTCGCGCGTCAGATTCGCGACATTATGGGTCTCGACGACATCCCCGCAGGATACCAGGGTCGTTTCGGCAGTGCAAAAGGATTTTGGATTCGAGACACCGAGGACACTAGTAACGAGATCTGGATCGAGACATATCCCTCTCAGAGGAAGTGGAAGTGTGACTTTAATGAGGAGGATCACCGGACTTTCGAAGTCCGTAATGCCTCGACAGAGCTCAGATCCGCGAACTTGAATCTCCAGCTGCTTCCTATTCTTGAAGATAGAGCAATTGACCCTTCGGACATGAAGAAACAGATCGGCAAGTTCATGCGAGATAGCCTTGAATTGGACTTGAAATCTCAAAAGGAAGCCATGCAGGATCCTGCCCATTTTAAATTATGGGTGCATGAGAACGCCGGTATGAGTCGCCGCCAAGACCGTATTAGGTTCGGTCACATGCCATGGGCCGCTGGTCTTCCCACCAGCAAAGAAGATCAGATGGATTTTCTCTTGTCCCATGGATTCCAACCAACGAAACTTGAATTTCTGCGGAAAATCGCATACGATCTTCGGAAGGACAAATGCGAAGAGCTCCAGACCCGACTCAACGTCAAGGTCGGACGATCTACATACGCTTACATGGTCATTGATTTCACTGGTGTGCTGGGAGAAAATGAGATACACCTCGGATTCTCGTCAAGATTCTCTGATGAAAAGTCGGGGTTTTCGGAAACGTTTTTGCATGGCATGGACGTACTTGTCGCACGAACCCCGGCGCATTACCCTAGTGACATCCAGCGCGTCAAGGCCGTGTTCAAGCCAGAGCTTGGTTCGCTAAAAGATGTCATTATATTCTCATCCAAGGGAGAAATTCCATTGGCAGATAAGCTTTCGGGTGGCGACTACGATGGGGATATTGCCTGGGTCTGTTGGGAGCCCAGTATCGTCAACAACTTCAAGAACGCAGAACTTCCTAATGTGCCGGATCTGTTTAGAAGTGGAGTTCTAACCAAATTGAAGGATACCTATGCAGAACTAGCCCAAGCACATGGACCAGAGTCCGTTGTCACGGAATTCATTGACCGAGCGTTTCGCTTCAACATGGAGCAGAATCTCCTTGGCATCTGCACAAATTACAAGGAGAAGCTATGCTATGCCAACGGAAGTGTCCGAGATGAGGCAGCCATATATCTCAGCACCCTCATCAGCAATTTGGTTGACCGTGCGAAACAAGGAATAGTCTTTACGGGCCAGCATTGGAACCGCGAGCGAAAGCGTTTGAATGGCCTGCAAAAAGACGGCCGGCGTGCGAAGAACCGGCTTGAGCCACCAGAGCCGCGGTACAAAAAGAACAATTGGGAGGGAGATAAACGACCAACGCACATCATTGACTACGTCAAATTTGATGTCGGCAAGCCGACTATTGAACGAGAACTGAAAGAGCTTGACCGATATCTCGGGCAAGCCCAGACATATGACGGGGACCTCGTCAAATTCTTCGAATTCTTCGAGAAACTCCAGAATCCAAAAAAAAAAGATGGAAAGTCAGGCAAGGAAAAGAAATCTACGTGGGGAACCATCCTGGAAGAGCTGCAGAAAAAGATAGATGCCACGATTGAGACCTGGGTCGATTCTCGTGATGAATTCGATGTCAGGCTTTCGAACACGTACGAGATGTGGCGGAATATCAAGCCCACGGACAAAGTGAGTTCGAACGCTGTCCGCTCCCTATGCGAGACGGGACTCGCTGATGTCGGATTGTCCCAATGGGACCTGCTTAAAGCATCTTTTTGCTTTAAGCTGTACCATACCAAACATCCGAAGTTCCACTGGTATATCGCCGGCTATCAGTTGGCCTATTTGAAAAGCATCATCGTAAGCAAAGAGACAATCGCGCCGCCGGTGCTCATGACCCCGAGCATGTATGCTGGGACGCGACCTGATGCTAAATTCGTGCGCGCAGTAGCCGCGCTAAATAACGACCGTCGTGTCGAGCAAGCCGGTGAAGAGCTCGATGACGCCGAAAGCATGATTGATCAAGATGAATAGGGCTTATCTCGAGTTCTCTTTTCGTCTCGACAGTCCATCTTCCTGGGATCCGTTCATTCGTATCTTGGGTTGATGATCGTTGTCGTTACATCTTCCATGGAAAGACTGGATTTAATAGTCCAGATTTTCCGTTACTTTAGGATTCTCTGAGCAAGGCTACTACCATCAACGGGGAATTCCTACGAAACCAACCTTTCCGGGGTAGGTTATTTTCAATAGCCAACAGACACTGGGCAGAAATCACATAAGACTTGATTGACATTCCTGTAGGCTCAATGCGCTCCTGAGGCGCATTGGAAACCTGGGGCAAGGAATAATAGTCATCAAGCCGTTCCATACTCCTAATCGCAGGGGGTCTCCATTCCATGGAGATTGGAATTTGGAAGTATGGAGGGAGAACGAAATGAATGTTGTTGAGACTAATTCAGGTCTAAGTTTGCTTCTGTTGTCGTGGACGGGTTGCATATGGGCGCTGGATAATGTCCCTTCGACACGACTTCTCTTGGTGGACGAGGTGGATTGGCGAATTAATGTACCTGGAATAATGTATTTAGAGCCATTACTCCAAATGAGAGCTCCATGAGTTGGGTTCAACCACCGAGAACACTACTATGCGTTACGCGACTTGGCTTTCTCTTTCAGACGAACGAACACCAGGATTCCCATACTTCACTTACAGAAAGTCTCCAGGCATACAAGCCGCTCGAAAATGGAGCTCAATCGCATATACTAGCTACTGTCATGAGGCACATGCCATCCCTTTAACGACCAGAACATGGTAGGTTTCCCCTATAGAGCAGGTTAATCTATATATTACCAGGTCGGTATTGAAATCTTCGCGGGGCCGTACCGAGCGGTTGCGTAACAACCTATTCATATCCACATACGCAATTGATTACCGGCGAACCGCCCAACCTGTTACCATACCAAGACCCTGGGATGTGATGTAACCCGCAGTTTGCCAAAGCCGTATCCTGGCATCAAATTCCCTCCGCTTCGTTGGCGTCTAGGCGAGCGACTCTTTTCCACGCTTTCATTCGACGGTCGAGGCAACCAAACCTGGTAACGCCCCAACAAGGCTCAGGCCGATCCGCAGACTGCCCAATAATCAGTGGATCAGTCCTGGGACTTTCTCTCCAAATTCGATCGACATCAGTCACTCGAATGCGGGGGACACAGCCACTACAGGCAGGATACGGGCAAATGATGTTCAGGAACACACGACCCAGGGTCTTGCTCTGCCCCTCGTAAAATGCAGCAGTAGCCAGTCCGTCACACCCCCCTTACGCTCCGCGATCAGAGTTTTCTTCCCACAGCAGTCGAGGCCCGAGTGTGTGATGTAGTAGAGCCGAAGGCGCCGGCGGTTCCGATGGACACGACCTACGCCCATGTCTCTCGATACGAGCCGATTCCAACCAACAGCACGCCCAAGCTGCAAAGACCAAGGCCCGCCCATTGATTGCCGCACCCATATGGGATGTCCCGCCGCGGATGCCGCCGCGAGGGCTATTTATGTATCGGATGTCATTCATCTGGCATGTATACGGCCTAATACATCCCTCACATTGCCCGTTCCCCATTGGCCCGATGGAGGCCCGGCTAGCTATATAGATACGAAGCCCCGACGACTGGCATCGTGAGGATACGGCGTTGGCTAGCGAGTGAGTCGCGCCGTGGCCAATACGAAATGCCAAGTGGGCGCAGTGCGTCGTCCCCAGCATCCAGAAAGATCACCAAAAAAGCATACCGACCCAGACACACCCGGTTACGCAGCGACGTGTGACGTCTGGCGTCACGCTTCTGACCGAATTCCCCGGTACGCCGCCCCCTTTTTTGCCCATCGTGGCACGGTTCCCGATTAAGCCCACATCGCCCTTATCGTTTTCTTACCGAGTCTAGCCCTGCGACGGATCGGCGCGGTCATTTATCTACCTGGCATCGAGACATGGGAAGGGAGTATTAGCTGAAATGCAACGTCGAAGTGCCGACCCTACTTCATGAAGCCACCGCTGTCACCCTTCGTACGTCTTTCTGTGTTCTTGTTGTGCCGGATGTTTGACTGTTTAGTCGACGCGACTGGACTGCAATCCTGTGATTGTGCTTCGAGCGCGGGAACTGGAGCAAAGCGGTAGACAGACTATGTCGATCAGCCATCACTGTTAATAAATACAGAGCCAGATCTCCTTGTTGTTCACCAGCAGATCTTAGCATTTATCTGAATATATCAAAACATCTCGTCTCGTTCTCATCAACTGTGCTGCCACTCCTGTATACAACCTACTCCATATCACCGCTCATCCACACCGAGTTCGACATTCACTCAACTCATTCAGACTCCAAGTATCACAAAAAAGAGATGCATTTCACCTCAGCCGCCGCAGCGCTTCTAGTAGGCGCGGCAATGTCAGCGCCGACGGAAGAACAGCGAATATTCTTCAACTGCAACTCGACGCAAGCCTCCGGGTTCTCACCGAAGTGCTGCACCGACATCAACGGCCAAGTCGGCGTAAACTGTAAGCCGTCCACCCAATCGAAAAAGGTCCACTTCTTCCTCAAAAAAAAGAAAAGAAAAGAAAAGAAAATGACATGAACCCCCCCTCACGGATAAATGCTCAAATCCTTACACACTCACAGGCGTCGTAGCACACATCATGGGAGCAACAAACCCCATCTACGAATGCAACCTATTCGTCTACAACATCACCGGATGCTGCCAATCAACCGTAAGTAAAACCCGATCCAACCACAACCACAACCACAACCACAACCACAAGTAACAAAGACCCCAAAACCTAACCCATCTGGGACACCAGGGCTACAAGAACCCAAGCACAGACTACACCCTAGACCTCTGCGCCATGAGCATCGACGCCATCTAAAAAAAACCAGCCACAAAGCCAAGAACCAGGACATTCCAGAAAAGAAAGAAAACCAAAAACAGCGGTCCCAGTAATGAAATAACGAGATGACGAGGACACGAAGCGGGGGTGCGAGTAAAACCCGGTAATCAACGTGGAAGACTTCTCTCATTGTAAATCGAAACGGCGGCCGTCACGAGGAGCAAGCGTAGAAAAAAAAAAGACAGAAAGAAAGAAATTGGAGTCGTTTTTTCGGTCCTTTTAGACGTATTTGTTGTTTGTCTGTCTTTACTCTGCTGTGTGATGTGAGGGGAGGTTTGCCTATCCATCTGGTGTGAACCGATGGACAAACCTCACGCTGTGGGGTTTTCCGTTGTAGAATCTGTGGTGGAAATGTTAGCCTAGGTAATCGGCGAGATCCCGGCGCCGGAGGTGAGTATCGCCGGGCGAGGGGAACAGAATGATAAGAGATGCGAACAACCGTCATTAAGCTTCACGTATATACTATACTGTTCATATTCAAGTACTGATATTAAAGCTGGCGTCATTAATAATCTAGTTAGATATAGATACAGACAATCGCCGCCAGATACGAAAACGTCAGGCATGATTCCTCGCCAACTTCTCGCTCTCCCGAAGGGATGCTTAAGCCTCAGAGCTGAGCACCATGCCAGCAAACTGACCCTTCCACCCGGCGTTGTTGCCGGCGAGTTCAGCAAGGGGGGCTTCGATGGCGATGGGCGCCCAGACCAAGGACGCGCCGTTGATTCCGAGAACAGCCTGGAACGCTTCCTCCACGCCACCCAGGGCCCCGGCTTTAGGGAGCGGGCTGTTCACGTTCGTCTTCTGGACGTTGGCGTACGTCGCGTTGCCACGTCCGATGATGCTCAGGTCGAACCAGGTCTTCATCGGCACGGTGGTGTTCAAGCGGTAGTAGCTGCCCGACGCGAAGAGCGTGATGTTGGGGGTGAGCATGAGCGACGAGTCCTCGCCCGAGATAATGGTCGAGTTGTTGGAGCCGTCGAGCTCGTCCACGTATAATCTCAAGGAGAGAGTGTAGTCACGGCCCTTCGAAGACAAGGGCGTCTTCAGCGAGCATTGGGGGCTGATCAGGAGCGTGTTCTCCGGCGTCTGGGGGCAGTTCGTTGTGCCGTCATAGTTGTTTCCTGACTGGTCCGACACCTTCAGGGGTCCTAATGGAAGGTGAGGCTTCTTGTCGGATTTGATGCTGTACTTAAGAATCGTGGAGGTCTTGGAAGCGATTGCGCGGTCCAAGTTCTGGGCAGGAATGGCAGCGTGTAGAGTCGGGAAAACCTTTGTGAATTCTTCTTCGAGAAGGTCTCCACCCCACTGTTTGTCGGCCAACGCTGGGATACCCTCTCGCAGCGCGTAGTAGGACTCGCTGTATACGGTGGCGTTCGGTCCGTAGTCGTTCCACAAAGCGGCAATGGCGCCGAGAACAAATGGGTTCGACCGGTCGGGGTTGTTGGTGCTGTTGTGCGCATCGAAGATGTTGGGCGCCCAGGCTCCACCTGTCGCCGGGTTTCCGAAGAACGTCGTGGTGACGTTGATTTGCTGGGGGTAGCTTCCAGACCACTTGTTGACGACGTAGAACGTGTCGTCAGAATTCAAGACTGAGTAGTTGTTCTTGATGTAGTCAAAGTAGGGGTTGTCCTCAAAAAACTCCCCTAGCAGGCTGTTAGTCCCGTCGAAACAAAGTCTAGCGGCAATAACAGTCTCAACTTACAGTGCTGAACAGACACGTCGGTACTGATGTTGTCGTAAGTTGGCTTAGGCGGGAACGTTCCCCAGATACGAACCGCCTTGGAATAGTTCGTGCGTAGGAATTCGTCCATCTCACTTACATATAGGTTGTAATCATCCGCTCCAGCCGTGTATTCATCAGCGCCAAGGTGCACAGTCTTAGATTCAAACCAGCCAACAAAGGTGCTCCAGATGGTCTTCATGGTTGGAATGGTGTCGGGGTGCGAGATGTTCAGGAGTGATAGATCACTGCTCAGCCCTAGTTCTGGTTTCCATTGTACAATGGGCAAGGCATGACCCGGCGCCTCGATCTCGGGGATAATGGTAACACCGCGGGCTGCACATTCTGACTGCATGCTTCTGAATTGCTCTTCAGTGTACGACTCGTTCTTGTGGTTGTTCAAGCCTTTGACCTCAGGTGCCTCCGACCATAGCCGGAAGCGAGCGTATAATTCCAGTGATTGCTCCCTCGTGTAGATATCAACATTGTTGATCAGGTTGTCACTGAGGTGCAGGTGAAGAATGTTTTGCTTGAAGAAGCTCATGTACGAGCACATCTCAACAAGGAACTATAGTCCATGGGATACATGTTAGCAGGATGGACTATACCAGCTTCAAACAGCTGTCTTAAATTTAAGCAGAAAGGGAAAGGAGGCAGCTCACTTCGGGAGGGTAGTAGTGGCGACCGCCGTCGATGAATACACCTCTCGACTTCCACCCGGGGGAATCGACAGCCGCGCCATGAGACAGCGACCCATCTGAAAGAACAGACTGCTGTATAAGTGAGCGGGTTCCCCACCATACACCCAGTGGTGAGGCACCAGAAATAGTGATTCCCGAAGGAGTCACCTCAAAGCTGTAACCTTCAGTAGACGGTTCGCCGCCGGCGTACGAATAGGAGTGGCTTTCGTCGATAGTCAGGTATATAGAGTTGGGCTGGGGCCTCGGGGCCTCGAGAACATTGACATGGAGTCCCCAGATATCACGGAGATCGGCGGCAAAAGTGCCAGCAAATGCACTTAGAGTTGGCGGGATGAGAGTCTCGCCATCTTTATCTACCGCGGCTGCGTATTTAGGGTCAACTATGATTGAATGCACAGCTGAAATGTGGAAAGATCCATGGCCAGAGGTGTTGAAAGAGAGTGTTGGTATCGTTGTCAATCTAGACGCGGATACAACTGCTAAAGATCCATAGGTCAGTCGATGTAACTCGTGTGAGAGGCTGTGATGCATTGAACTCACTATTGAGGACAGCAAGTATCCCGAAGGAGGCGAGGTGAAAGACCGCCATGATGGCCGCTTACGCACGAGTAGGCGGATTCGTTCCAGTACCTACCGACGACACAAGACTAGGTCCCTCCTGCTCGATGATCTATATCTAGGACATTGTGACTTTATATCATTTCGGGAGAGCCACGTCTGATCGGCGTAGTCGACATGAGCGATGGAGACACGCTTTACTTTTAGCGTATAGTATGCATTGCTACGTGGTATTGAGAGCGGGGAGGAGATTGACCAAAGTCAACGACTTGCGAAGTCATGGTCACGGACTGGTAAGTGCCGGAAAATGGTACCCATAGTCGAGTAGGTAGTTAGGAACTCCAGAGAAGGCAAAGGGAATACCTATAGGTAGTGTAGGTATGCTGGGCATTGTGGATGGGCTAGGTACAAGGTACATTTCCATGGAGATGAAGGAGTACGGCTGACGACGGCGACAGGTATGAAGACACTGCCTAAACTAGACAGACAGATCGTTGGCAGTCCAGAAGTGATGTTACCAAAGGCTTACATGACATGTGTTTTGGCTACCGTACACATGACTCACGTAGGCGTGTCGAGATGCTAAAGTAGTGAAGGGGCAGGAGTAATAAGACGATGTTGTTTAGTTGGGGTCGTTGACGGGAGAACTGCAAGATGTAGTGTAGATGGTCGAGATTCGCAGATTGGCTATCAGGGGCACGTCCGGGATGCTTTTTCCCGGCCTCGGCCTAACTCCCATGTTCAACCCACTGCTCGGCCTGTCGCGCTGCTCAGCCACTCTATCTCCGCATAGTGGCCGAACAGCATGATAGACCGAGCAATGGGGTTGGCACACTAGCTTAGCGGCTATGGTTTTCCTTATCTCTTATCTGAGATCTCGCCTTTCTCGCCTTACACGCGGATGTAACAACGGAACTACCCTAGACCAGGTACCCAGAATCCCACATAGGTGCCGGTGCTGCTAGGTAGTGTACAATGATTGAGCTAAACAGCAAAATCCGTGACGAGTCGTACGATCAGGTATGAACAGAAGGGTTTCGTCTCTCCTGGTGTTAAACGACGACACGCTGAGCGATGCAGATGACTAAAGTCACGTGCATGTCTCCAGACCGATTACCTAAGCTATGAGATGCATCCACAAAGTGCATAGATACCTAGTTAAAGGGTTCTATATCTCAATAGACACTATATGCATTAACCACATATTAATTATCGATAACTCTATCGACAACACTATCGATAATCAACACTGGGCCGGTCTCCCCGCGGTCCAGCACCGCCGTTCTAGCGGGGTGAAGATATTCAAATCATGATAACTTCAAACTTATCACTGGAATTCAATGCGGAGCCGCAGGAACACGTCCCATGACATCAAGATCTGAACCTCTATTGTTGGGTGTGTCTGAGGTATAGATATACTCTTTTGTGGGACAACAAATCGTTTTCGGCTGCGTCGTATTTCGCATTTATCATCCTCGGTTATCTATCTCGTTTGTCGTTACGTTCTACTTGACGATTACGATACAACTCTTGAGATCGCATTAATCCACCATGGAGCCTATCATACCCTCTCCCGCGGCTCCCCACGAGCCGCCTCATACCTACACAAACAACAACGGTTACGATGTTTCCGTTGAGCAAGAGGTGCCACGCTCACTCGCTACAAATGGTTCGGACCCGTTACCCGCCGTCGGAGCCCGAGCACAGGCAGAAGTAGACGATTCTGACTTTGACGACATTTTCAACGATGACGACGATTATTATGACGGATATGATGACAAGACTCATGTTCTTGGACCAGATGGCGAACCCGACCTAGCGCGAAACTACAACCGCCAGCGGCCTCTACACTCGAACCAACAGAGACCAGCTGCCAACACGTTCGCCAGCGTCGACGATCAGATAGCTGCCCTGTCAAAACACGCTTCCAAGATACGACTGGACGATGTCAAGGATGGCCAGAGCCGGGATAAGGACAAAGCGGACCGCGCTACGAACGAGCAGGTCTTGGACCCGCGCACGCGCATGATACTCTACCAGATGGTCAATCGTGGCGTTGTCACAGAGGTACACGGTGCCATCAGCACGGGAAAGGAAGCAAATGTCTATGGCGCTGTAGCCTATACTGATGACGGCACGCAAACGCACCGCGCCGTCAAGGTCTATAAAACCGCCATTCTCAGTTTCAAGGACCGCGAGCGGTACATCACCGGAGAGCATCGCTTCAAAGCCGGCGCCGACAAGGGGAACAGTCGGAAGATGGTGAAGTTGTGGGCGGAGAAGGAGTTCCGCAACCTGCGTCGAATCCACTCGGCGGGAATTGCTTGCCCGGAACCCATCCACCTGAAGCTACACGTACTCGTCATGTCCTTCTTAGGCGACAGGAAAGGGTGGGCTTACCCGCGGCTTCGCGACGCCAACATCCCTTCAGACTCATCTGAACAGGTGTGGACCACGTTATACTTCCAACTCCTCGGCATCATGCGACGCCTGTACCAGGTGTGCAAGCTCGTGCACGCTGATCTGAGTGAGTACAATATACTCTATCACGAGAAACAACTCTACATCATAGATGTGTCCCAGAGCGTGGAACATGATCATCCAAGGTCTCTGGAGTTCTTGCGCATGGATATCAAAAACACAGGCGACTTTTTCCGGAGGCAAGGCGTCGACACGCTAGCCGACCGAATCGTCTTTGATTTCGTCATTGCATCCGGAGCCCCAGTGGAAGAGCCGGGTCTTAAGGAGTCCATCGAACAGTTATACGCGGCACAGGCCGAATTACCAATTGATGACAAGGCTGTAGCCGAGCTGGAAGTCGACAATCAAGTGTTCAGACAGCAATACATTCCCCAGACCCTCGAACAGGTTTACGACATTGAGAAGGATGCCGAACGGATCGGACATGGCGAAGGGGATAAGTTAGTATATCGGAATCTACTGGCGGATCAAGTGGTTCTTCGGAAGGCCGCAGATGGCCAAGGTTCAGAAGAAGATCAATCAGACGAGGGCGCAACAATCAGTGAGAGTGATGATGAAAGTGAAGACGAAAGTCAATTTTCGAAGGGCCCACCTAGGGGAAAGCGATTTGAAAATAAGGAAGATAAGAAGGTCAGTGCTGAATTGGACACGGTCACGGTCCAGGCTTGCAACCCCTGCTTTTATTACAAGTTCTCCACCTCTACCCCAGCTCAGCCAGCTCCTCCCATTTTTTCTTTCCTGCGTTTCGTGTCTTCATTTCTTCACCTACATATGTTTTCGAACGACTATAACTAACGACACGCAGCAACGCAAACAAGCCACCAAGGAGGCTAAAAGCGAGAAACGAAAAGAAAAGATGCCGAAGCACTTAAAGAAGCGCTTAATAGCAGCGACTTCTAAAAGAAGGAAATAGTCTTTATAAAGCGTTTAGCCAGCGAGAACTATAAAGTCACGTTTGTCGCAAGACCTTCTTTGCTTGTTTATGATTCTTCCCTAGTTGAAGTTGTATTAAGGCCAAACCCGTCGATACGTAAAGAAGTAGCCATTTCACCCGGGTACTACATGGAATGAAGCAATGCCGACGAACTGGCGGACATCTGAAACAGATGACATTCACTCCCAAGTCTCAGCGGGATTAGAATATCCGTGAGTCCAACTTCTCCTAGCTTCTGTTCGTACGGCGGCGTATCAATCGGATGATGTGAGCAAATGCGGCAACACCAACTCTCGCCTCTGTGTTTTCTCCATTTCGTGGCGATAACCGTGGTGAGAGCTGGATATATGTTCCGCCCCGAGTCTACCCTCTACGGGCAGCATGAGGATCAAAGAGAGCCCTGACGATTACATTCACCAGTGTTACGTGATGTTGGTTGCAGTGCACATTAACCTGTGAGAACACGACTCATGCGGTTCTATCGACTCTAGAACGGGATCCGAACTCAGGTATATGGTCGTTATTTGCAGCCAGGCATCGGACTCCCTTCCAAATGAACTATTAGATCCTACCTAGCACGATGCCAATAAATACTAACAATAAAATATGTGCAGAATTCTAGTGCCTCCAGAGAGCATTGGCGTTGCCGAATAACCGCGTTACAAGGTAACAGAATGTGACTATTTGGATCTTAATGGGAAGCTGTCATAGGTATCAAAAAAGCGTGATCGCAGTTAAAAGCCATACTGAAATGTCCAAAGCTTCTGTCCTTTCGTACTTGATAATAGTGTCTTCTATTGCCCTCGTGACTAGGTGAGCTTGAAAGATCATAGCAAGGGATGGCTAATGTACCTAGGTTTCAGCAGGTTCCTCAACAAGGGGGCTCACAACAAAACAAAGCAAGGCAAAGCAAAACACCACAGGCAAGGGAATGCTGAAGTTGCCATTCACCTTATTACGTTAAAACCGGGTATATCCCTCCGGTTCATTCAAATGACCTCAAGACCAGAGACTCGATTCCCAGGGATGCGACAGCCAGCTGAGTCTCGGCAGACCCTCAAGTACATGAGACATCGGTCACAGTGCCGCGCAGAGCAGCTGAGGGATTGCCATTGTAGGAGTAGATCGCCAATAATTACACCCACTAACCCCGCTTACCCGGTCACCAGATCAGGGGCAGCGATGGGGCATCGTCAGCCTCAACAGGGAACCTGCCCACGCGATATATAAGTCGAGCCCAACATAACGCAAGAATAAGCAAGCCCGTATCATCTAATAAGAATGCCAGCAACGCTCTCTCCCAACCCCCCAACCCCGAGGCCCCCCTTCTCCCTTCCCAGCAAGCGCCGTCGATATGAAAGCCGACAGCGCGACCGGATTCGTAGGCAACCTGAGCACAGCCCAGGAGAAGAAGCTTCAGCAACTGTGGAGTCGCCTCCTGGACGCCTTCGACACCGATGCTGAGGAGGCTCGTCCGCGCGTTCCAGCAGCGGCTGCGCCGCGGGAGGCCGGAGCGCCGCGGGAGGCCGGAGCGCCGGCGCATCACGAAGTGGATCTGGACGAGCGTCCCGTGAACCACGCGTGGGCGGGCGTGCTCCGCCAGGCATGGCTGGACATGGTGAAGCACGAGAACCCCGACGCGCTCCTCCTGCGGTTCCTGCGGGCGCGGAAATGGGACGTCGCGCAGGCGCTTTCCATGCTCAGGGGCGCGCTCGTCTGGCGCCATCAGGAGGCGCGGATAGACGAGGAGATCCTGAAGAAGGGTGAGTCCTGGTGTGCGAGGACGGAGAAGGCGGCTTCGGCGACGAGCGCGGAGCGGAAGGACGCGCGCGATTTCGTGGAGCAGTTCCGCATGGGCAAGGTGTACTTCCGCGGCGCGGACCGCCGCGGCCGGCCTACGGGGTATGTGCAGGTTGCGCTGCATAAACCCGCCGCGCAGAGGCCCGAGACGATCGAGAGGGTCGTTGTGCAGACGATGGAGACGGCGCGGTGCTTGTTCACCACGCCGCCGAACGATTCGTTCTGCGTCGTGTTTGACTTGACCGGGTTCTCCCTGTCTAACATGGTACGATGCCGGAATGGATCGGCGTAGTGGGACTGGCTATGCTGATTGAAATCGCGCTTTAGGAGTGGCAACCGGTAAGGTTCATCATTCGGGCCTTTGAGGCCAACTACCCGGAATGTCTCGGGACCCTGCTCATCCACAACGCGCCGTGGATCTTTTCCGGTGCGTTATTCCGGCTCATCATTCCCATCTACCCGTTACCCACCATAATTCAGAACGAGGGTTGCAAAAGCGGGACTAACTTGAAACGAAGGCATATGGACAATCGTCCGCGGCCTGCTCGACCCAATCATCGTAGCTAAAGTAGATTTTACGAACAGCCTAGCAGACCTAGAGAAGCACATCCCAGCGGAGAACATCATAGCCAGACTCGGCGGCAAAGACGACTGGGAGTACCGGTATCAGGAGCCGACCGAGGACGAAGACGCCGCGATCACCCATGCCGACGTGCGTGAGAAGATCATGGATGAGCGTCGCGAGATCGCCGAGAAATTCCTCGCCGCGACGCAGGCCTGGATCCGACACGTAGACGGCGGCGAGAGCGAGGCGGCGGGCATTCAGCAGCAGTTGCGCAGCGATGCCACGGAGGCGCTGCGGGTGAACTACTGGAAGCTCGACCCCTATGTTCGGTCGCGGACGAATCTCGACCGCACGGGAGTCATTGGATCCGACGGGGTAATCGAGCTATACCCCGATAGGAATATCGCCGCGATGAAGGAATGAGAGGGGGATTGTTGCGGGTCGGGAGGATATCGGCACTGACACCGGCACTGCGCAGCGGCTTTAGTGCGCAATCCATCTAGGTACATCCACATCGCTACCATCCATCTATCTAGTGTTGAGCGCCGTGGTCTAGATTCTACGGACCCGTGATATCCAGAATTTGACCTCCGCCGTCGCACCTCTTACGCTTGTCATGGGTTCGTGTCCGTACCCTGATGGGCTGCGTAGAGAGGCCGTGCCTGGGTATACTCGGGTCATATATATCTTACTTTGGTTGGAGAGCCGTTTGGGATGAGAAACGTGACTCGAGTAGTAGTAAACTGTGCCCTACCTACGCAATGAACTTGTCACAACGTCAAGCAGGTTGCCATCGTGAGTATTGATATTCACGAAGGTCAATAATTGTGTTGTTATAAAACGGTGACAGGCCCAATCCAGGTTTGTACGCAATTGTGACCGTCAAGAAACAAACAGAACAAGCTTGACAACCATATAAGACCATCAACGGACGGTATCAAAGTGCCCATCCAGGACAAATAGCCATCACTCTCCACGCAGCACTCAATCAATGCGGCGATAAGTAGTAACCTCCACATCCATAACAACATCCCTCCAAGCCTCATCCCAAGCCCGCCTAACCTCCCCCCCAGTAAAGCCCTTCAAAGCCTCTTCATCCCGCCACCCCCCAACAACAACAAACTCCTCCCTCCCTTCAACCTCAGACTTCTCAACCCGCCAGCCAGCCGAATGTTCAAATCCCGAAGCCTCAGAAAGCAACCCCGTAACCCGCCCCCAAACCCCCTCGACCCGTCCCCGAGCGTCCCCCTCGGACCCAACCCGAGCCCCAATCCGCACAATACTCAGAAACCCAGCCCCGAGCGTATCCGCCCCAAACATAGAAACCCCATCGACATGGCGAATGACCACGCCGCCCTCCGGCGCGATAAGCGGCACCACCGCCGCCATGGCCTCCCGGTTCTCGCGGCTGGCAATGCACTCCGCGTGCTGCGCCTTGGAATCCCAGTGCGCCGTGATGAGCATGACGCCGGCGTCCTCCAGCTGCCGGAACAGCGCCGCGCCGCGCACGGCCGGCGGGCCGGGGGGCAGAGTCGCGACCGCGTAGGTTTCGGCCCACTAACGCCGGGATTAGCACATCCGTAACGCCGGGGCCCGGCCGAGAAGCCGAAAAAAACTCAATAATCTCAAACAAGCAAAAAGAAAGAGGAAAAAAAGGGGTGACGAGACTAAAACCATAACACCGCATGATAAAGAATAGGTAAGTAATGTGTAATCGTAAGACAGAACAACATACCAAGCTCTGCGCCTCCATGCCCTCGCGGGCAGCCGTGATCAGAGCCGGAGGGACAGACCCCGGCGTAGCGGACCGGATCCAAGCAAGCTCCGTAACAGGCATGTTTTGCCAAGCGTTGATCTACAACTCCGTACAAACTAGATACAGCGCGAGAAAATAAAAATGAAAACGCGAAGTCAGCTTTCGACAGGATAGAGAAAAGAATCAAAAGACCTGCCATCCATTCCCCGGATGACCAGTCTTATATACACACACATAATATGTACAACATTAGGTACGCAACTAAGCTATGGAACCACCGTAATTGTTGGCTGTATAAACAAGGTAGGCAGGCAGTCAAGCCCACAAGGCATGCGTAACCCCTCGGCGACCTAGCCTAACCCGTAGCGCGAATAGTAAGTAATTACAATTTACGCCTCATAAACCACCGGTCTTGCGCAATGCCTTCGCTGCCTTGGCCTTTTGAAAATTTCCCTCAGTACCGTAGACGGGTGATATCTCGCGAGAGAAGCGTATACGATTGCGGCCTAGTACACCCACGACCATTAATTCCGCCGATGCAGGCGCCCCAACAACCAGATACATACCTATCTTAGGTAGGCAGACCGTCGTCCACGGTCCGGTGCAAATTTGCACTCATAAGATATTAGGGGCATTGTAAACAGAGACTTGGAACTAATAGACACGGAGCAAAAGAAGCACACGACTTATTACGTAGCGAATCATAGCACAATCGACGTTGAGGGTATAGTTATTTTATACCTCCGCTGAAACGAAGGGGTGGCAATTGATCTTCATTACCTACTGCGTATCTGTCTGCTGTCTGGTTACCTCGAAGGATGATATCACGACGTCTCTAACTGTACACAGCAAGTAAAGCAATACCTAAGCCGCGGCTGCGGCAGGTCTATGCTAGATACCACAAACGGTCCGGCGCAAACACAATGCGACTTCTGGCGCCGCATAGACAGCCCCCAACGGGCGTCGTATGGATCGGTCGGGGAAAAAAGGCAGAGACTGGACTATCCGGAACCACGGGGAGGCATTGATGGAGTGGGCGTCAAGTTGATCGCTGCCTAGGATGGCTATCTCATGGCCTCGGTCCGAAAGTCTGGCCACTTTACATCCCCCCCTTTTTGGAGATCACCTTGCGTGTCCCTGCTTCCCTGCCCATCCTTAGTACAAAGCTGCGAAAGCGGCTGGATCCTAATCCCAGCGGCGACCCTCTCGCTCTGTCTCTACGCGTCTCATGCGCTCTTCTTCGTCATTAGTGACGGTCTCGCTCCGGCGGCTCTTACTGCGACCACCGCGTTCATCGCCAGCCTCGCGGCTGCGTTTTCCACTGCTTCGGTTAGCTAGACCGGCCATACCAGCGATTCTCTGAGCTTCTTTCAGTAGGCGTTCTCTGTCGCGGGCTTCTCGCTCAAGTGTATGCGGATCTTTCATTGACGCATTGGCGTTTGACTTCTGACTACCTGTGACTGACGACTGTGAGCCACGCCGGGAAGCGTCGCTCTCGCGCTTCTGCAAGTCCGACGGCCGGCCACTCACGCCTCTAATCTCTATTCCCGGCTTACTACCAGCATCTTTACCGGAATGGCTTCCTCTAGGGCCGGTCGGCGGATTGAAGCCTTTCTCTGCTGGTGACGGGTTAACTGCAGACTGCTGCTTACTGTCGTGGCTTCGGTGCTCCTTGTCGAGCTCGCGAGAACGTTCTTTATCTCGTGTGCGATCTCGCTCTTTCTCGCGTTCCCTATCCCGTTCCCGGTCATCGTCGCGCTCGCGGTGAGATGAGCGGCGACTTAGCTTGCGATGGCGGTCAAGATCGCTGTCCCTAGCCCGATCCTTATCCCGTTCCCGCCGCTTTTCATCGCGTTCGCGATCACGGTCGCGATTTCGGTCTCGATCTCGATCACGATCTCGATCACGATCTCGATCACGATCACGATCACGGTCACGATCACGATCACGGTCACGGTCACGGTCATGGTCACGGTCGCGATCTCGGTCTCGGCGGCTGCGATGACTTGAGCGCTTATGCTCGCGTTCTGCAGGGGAGGCGGATCGGGACGGCTCCTCATACTTGTCGCTTTTTGAGCGGCTGTTATGATCGTCATCATCCCTGGTAGAATGCCGTTTGTTTCTATGCTTTCTACGGCGGTAGTCACCATCACGGCTATCGTTTGACGCAGACGGAGAACGATGCCGCTTATGTCTGCGGGGTTCTTTACGATCCGGGCTGCGGCTGCGGCTCCGGCTGCGAGCAGGGCTTGCGGTTCTTGATAGGCTACGCGTACGAGAACGCTCCTGAGCTTTATCAGGATCCTTTTCTTTTCCCTTGTCACCTAGGTCATGCTCCTGGTGACGGTTAACTTGGTGGCGATCCTTGTGGGACTGCGGAGAACTACTCCGTGACTTTGGCCGCACTTCCACCGGGCTCGCCACGAGTGGACCATTAGTACCGGCACTGGGAGGTTTCTCATCCGTAATATAACCACGAGCTCTCAAGTGGAAAAGGCTAGTGTTAGGAAGACCCTGGCGCATGGCCTTGGGGCCGGTAGGTGCATTTAGGGGAACATTAGGAGAAGCCCGCTGCGGTGGCGCTGAATTCAAGTGCTCAGCGCCATTTGCTTGCTGATGCACGGCGGGCGCATCACCGCCGAGGATCGCCTTTTCACCTGGACCTTCTTGAAGTGCAGGCATGTTTTCCTTGGCTACCTGATCTGAGGCTTCTGACGCCTTGTTGTCGCCTCCCTGGGCAGCGACGGCATTTTGACCCCCCTGACCCACAGACTCTCCGTTTTGGGACTGATCTGGCCGTATCGTCCTGCCAAATTCATCCACATTGCCTGAAATGGTGTCGATAGCTTGTGAGGTACTATTCGATTGGCCATCGGCCCAAACGTTGCCTTGTTGGCTAAAACTGTGGTTGTAACCACGGCCATAACCTCCATAGTATCCACGACCGCGGCCTCTTCCGCGAAAGCCATAACCACCTCGACGATAGTCATTAAACTGGTTGTGGTGACCGTAATTACCTGCGCGGAAAGTTGCGTTAAAGTTGCCAAAGTCACCATTACCCATGCCAGGAGCATTTGGATTAAAATTATCTTGGCCAACGTTCCATGATTGCTGTCCGTTCCAGTCATCGCCGCCACCATTGAATCCATTCATGCCCATGTTCATGTTCATGCCGCTCATGCCCATGCCGTTCATGCCCATGCCTTGCGCACCAAAGCCACCATTCATCAACATATTCTGCATCATCATTGGATCCATCATTCCTGTAGACCGTAGATTAGCGGCTGCTTCCCTGCTTACATAGCGAGAAAAAGACGAACCCATCATAGGAAATGAGCCAAACGCGGCCGGGTTCATGCCATTTTGCATTGCCATCATCATCTGCATTTGGGTCATGTCTCCATTACCGAAATTCATATTGAAATTATTATTCATGGGGTCGAAACCAAAATTCATGCCAGTTTGTTCCGATTGATCTGCGCCAGCTTCAGCCACAGTATTCTCCTTTTCTCCATCGTTGCCTGCGGTTTCTTCGGTCACATGGCCTTGCAGACCCGAGCCCTGTACTTCCTCTACTTCAACATTTTGCTCATCGGGTAAATGGCCATTTGCACGTGCCTAGAAAGTCGTCAGCATAATCCAGGGCTCCATACGTTAAGTAGTGCAGCTTACCGCATCGGGCTGACTGTTAAGTTCTTCTGTTGCTGTTATTCTGTTCTCGGTCTCTACCGAAGAATTGGCAGCTGACGCGACGGCCTCGTCAAGAAGATGTTCCGAGTTGATGCGATCTGACGCAGAAGGCTCTGCAGCAGGAGTGTCTGCTGGCCCTTGAGTTTGGGTTGGTGTAAACGTGGAGGCTTCTTCTTGGGGGGGCGTTGTGGGCGTGGAGCGGTTGGGCTTGGGTTTGGCAGCCTCGCGTTTCTTTTCTTCCGTCTTCAAGAAGACCCTGATGGTAGTCCGAAGAGACTTGTAGACGGTGCAATCGGCGCCCGAGACAGGGGTGTGTTCGCAGACGGGGCAAGACGATGGCAAGACAGCCTGGCCTAGAATAGGTTAATAACCGCAATAGCTGAAGTTTTTGGTTTCCATAGCCGGGGGCCCAAGGTAGAATGACCCCGAAGAAGAGGAGGGCTTACAGTTTTCGCAAATGGCGGTTTCACAACATGGCAATCGGAAAGCATTGACAGCTAACTTGCTGCAGATGGCGCACCGCAGCTTCGTGGGCAGCTCGTCCTGCGTAAGGGAGCTGGAGACGGTTAGATTGGGTACGAAGACGCCAAGAATCCAGGTGTGCCATACCTTGCCAGCTCGAGCTGGGCCGGAGTAAGAGTCGCCATACTGGAAAGCGGATGGCGTCGCGGTTCTCCTAACGCATGTGGAGGAGACGTAGGAAGATCGGGAGGGGAAGAACGAAGTCGGGTGTGATAGGTGGTGGTGGCTATAAATGGCTTTGTTCATGCGACAAGTGTCATCATCATTCAAAAGGCGCGGAGAACAGCCGGACGGAGTGTTGCAGCGGATGAATCAGCGCGCTTCTTTCTCGGATGCGGGCACACACACAGAGGCGGGCACACACACAGAGGCGGGGCTTGTCTAGAGAGTAGAATGGGATGGAGAGGGCGATGGCATTGCTTGACGCGCAAGCGAGCAACGGGCTGGGAGAGATGCTCGCTTGTTGCTGTGTGGTCGGTTCGGTTGGGACGTGATGCGCGAGAAGTTTTGAGAGTGGGTGGAGTTTTGAGCAGGTGGAGCCGGGGGAGGACGGGACCTGACCGTTATTACGTACCCCGGAGGGGAAGAGTTAGCATAGCACTAAACCGGCATTAGCATGTATCCGAGGTTCATTATGTACAATTGCCACGGGCTATGCATATACGCGGGGAGACGCCAGACCTTAACGTCGTATATGCACCTACAGGAGATAAATATTAGTCATCTCATATCAGTGTGGATCAGGTAACCAGGACTCACCTTCATTTTTTACAAACAATTATACTGGCTATGACGTGCCGATTTTCAGAAGAGATCTCCCTCGGAATAAAGGGGCCAACAACCGAGAAATCAAACAATAGTAGCTTCCCAGACCAAATAGAGCCACCGCGTTCGAGAGGTCTGAAGACTTTGGTTACTAGAACGACGAACTTATACTTCATGGCTCAGGCCGAATCTCTTAAGCTTTGCGATTACGTGAAGACGGAAGATCGTCCCGAATGGATAGCCAGATCAGTACAGCTATCAGTCACGCGTCAAGATACATTCGGGCCCAGGCTACACTGGCAATATCAACCGGGCGTCGTTGAGAACTACGATTTATCCCCGCTGCCGCCTGATAGCTTCCGTGAAACAGATTGCTTAGGAATCCTTTCAGACAATCCGGACTATTGTTTCTTTCCGTTACCTTGTCACAGTCAAGGCCTCCAAACATAGATACGTGGTAGCCAGTAGTTTCCAGATAGGCATTCTAATGTTGAATGAAAACATATACATTAACGTAGAGAATAATGGGTATTGGATAACGAATACCTACGCGTGGTCTTCGTGCCGTTGCGAGGTTCACTTACTTCTCACGTTCTGTTAATACATCAAGAGAGAGGACATCCATGTGTGGCGAACACTCCAGATACCCGTCACTCTCCGGCTTCCCCTCTCCCTTTAGAAAAACAACCTTCGCTTCCATATTACACGTCGAACGTAATCAGCAGTCAATGGCCAAGTGGAAATATGCTCCTTCACCACCGAGAGACTCATCCAACCATCCCCCTCTAGCAGGCGCATCCCTCCTTCGCGGCCATATCTCTGGGGCCGCTGAGATTGACCCTCTGTTCCTCGCCACCCCGGCTGGCGACATTCGACGCGCCAGGGCCCCTCGTGCTCTTTAACGATGTTTCTGGAATGGCGTTCGCGATGGCCGTGAATACCTCGGTGACATTGTAGCCCGTCTTGGCGCTTGTCTCGAAGAACAGGAGGTTCTCCTCCTCGGCATACGACTTGGCCTCTTCCGTTGTCACCTTCCGGGCATTGCCGGGCTCATCGCCCTCAGCAGCCTCGGCCTCTGCCTCGCCTTGACCCGCTTCGCTGTCGTTCGTGAGATCGAGCTTGTTGCCGACTAGAGCGATGACTATGCCAGGCGATGCCTGTCTCTGGAGCTCGGCCACCCAGTGCCTGGCCTTGACGAGGGATGTGGGCTTCGTGAGATCGTAAACGACGAGGGCGGCTTGGGCGTTTCTGTAGTACATGGGCGCGAGCGAGGCGAATCGCTCTTGTCCGGCCGTATCCCAGATCTCAAACTTGATTGTCCGTGAGGGGAGGTTGCACTTCTGGGTCAGGAAGGCGGCTTGGGAGAGTTAGAGGGTTAGCGCGTATCAATGGATTCAAGGGTCCGATCGCAAGACTAGCGACATACCACCGATGGTGGGTTCCTTGTTCTCCTGGAAATCATTGTTGACGAATCGTAGCACGAGCGAAGACTAGCAGAGCAGCGGCGCATCAGCATCCTTGCATCAGAAATGAGCCCTGGTTAGCGTGATGATACCTTTCCAACAGCTGCTTCGCCAAGCAGAACCAACTTCACGCTGCTGCTCGGCTTGGGAGCATTCGAGTCAGCCATGCCGGCGGATGCGGTTGATTAGGATAGGAGTATCGCTGAGTTAGTCAGCTGAATGGGAAAGCGGTCGGTGGCTTGTAAGCACAACAGCGTGAGGCCGGTATAGATGACCAGTGCACGGGGTTGGGTGCTGCTCGAGTGCGTGGTCGCGATGTGGCAGGCAGCTAACAGAAAGAGCTGAGTTGCGTGTAGAGCAAGTATAAGGTTGGGAGCCTGGTCAAATGACGACGACGGTTGAAGGCAGGCAGAGGCAGTTGGTAGCCGTTAGCACGCTGCACCGCTATTAAAGACAGTAACCGGTCGAGATAGGCCATGACGGGTTATGTAATAGTGCATCCCGGTGATGACGGCCCGTCACGGCTTGCCACGGAGTGTCACGGAGTGCTCGGTACGAGAAAGACAGTCCAACCGTGCCCCGCTAAGAAGCTATCTACCTATCTATCTATCTATCTAGCGTGGTTAGTTAATTATCGGTACATAACTTATAAGTCTGCTGGCAGGCAGTAGAAAGAAAAAAAAAAGTTCCGAGAAGTCACGTCTCCAACACCTTCGCCGTCAACTCATCAACCATTCATCCTTTCAAAACCAGGCGCAAGTGCGCCATATACACGGCTAGCAGAATATACACAATATCGGAATCACACCTTACGCACCCTTCGCCATGGCGTCTACAGAGACCCGAAAGAAGAAAGTCCTGTTCGACGACAGTGACGATGAGTCCGATGGTGGAGCAGATCTCAAGATAAATGATGCATACGCAAAACGGTTTGAACATAACAAGAAGCGGGAGGAGATGCATAGATGTCAGTCCTTTCATCCCTTATGCGCCTCGGTTTTGAAGCTGACTGCCATCTGTATCAGTGGAGGAGAAGTACAAGTCAAAGCAAGGCAGTGGTAGTCACTCGAAAAACAAGGACGATGATGAAGACGACGACTCCTCTTCGGACGAGACCGAAGATGACGACGGCTTTTTAGCTACCGAAGCTCTCGACGCCCAGATATCGGCTACCCTGCAAGCTATCAAGAGCAAAGATCCGCGCTTATACGATGGCAAGTCGACATTCTACACACCAATCGACGAAGATCCCACTGTCCAGTCTACTGCTTCAAAGGAAAAGAAAGAAAAACCCGTTTTCCTCCAAGATTACCACCGAGAAAGGCTTTTACGTGGCGATGCGGGTCAAGACGGTGACGGTCAGGAAGCGCCGCCGCAAACGTATGCACAGGAACAAGACGACCTCAAAAAGTCTCTCCAAAATGAGATTCAGGCACAGCTGAAGGCTGCCGGCGACGACGATGATAGTGATAGCGACGACGAAGGTTTTATGAAAGCTAAAGAGGGAACTAAGGTGACTTCTGGCAGCGCCATTCACCCGTCGCGAGCCACGAATATCAAAGCCCCGGTACCCGATGTCAAGGAGGCCGATAAGAACCCGGAGCTTTTCCTATCCAACTTCCTGGCCTCTCGTGCTTGGGTGCAAGGGGAAGGGAATGGCTGGCAACCTTTCGAGTCGGATGAAGAACAAGACGAAAAGGCCGACGAGTGGGAAGCCGCCTACAACATGCGATTCGAGGATCCCAGCAAGAGCAATGAAGTCCTAAGGTCATATGCTCGTGATGTCACTGCTTCCATTTCCGTGAGGAGGGAGGAGAAATCAGGCCGAAAGCGCCAAAGAGAACTCGAGAAGGAGAAGAAAGAGGCTGAGAAGAAGCAAAGAAAGGAAGAACGTGCCCGCTTACGACGGCTAAAAGTGGAAGAGGCTGAGGCCAAGTTGCAAAAGATAAAAAAGACCGCCGGCTTAAGGGGCAAGGTACTGAAAGACGACGAATGGCAGAAGTTGCTTGAAGGCGCTTGGGAAGACGATCAGTGGGAGGAGGGCATGAACAAGTTCTTCAACGATGAGTACTATGCTGAGGGCGAGGAAGGGTCTGACGACGCTGCCGACGGGTCAAAAAAGAAGCTGAAGAAACCCAAGTGGGACGACGACATTGACATCAAGGACATAATTCCTGACTTCGACGACGAGGAACGCCCTAAGTTCGGTCTTACGGATGACGAGGCGGAGCAAGACGATGAAGACGAGGACGCGCCGGCGGCCAAGCGCCAGAAGACCACCAAGGAGCGAAAGAAGGAGCGGCTAGCGAGTCAGAAAGAGGCGCGCCAAGAACACGCGAAGCTCGAGGCCCTCGTTGACGCACGCATGAAGCTGGAGGACCCGGAGATACTAAGCGGTTCCAAATCCTCGAAAAACGCGGATGCGCCCAAATTCGGATATATCGAGACCAAGCCCGAATCGTTCGGCCTCACCACGCGCGACATCCTCATGGCATCCGACGCAGACCTCAACAGTTTCGCAGGTCTGAAGAAGCTCGCGCACTGGCGCGATCCAGAAAAGCAGTCGAAGGACCGCAAGAGGCTGGGCAAGAAGGCCCGGCTACGACAGTGGCGCAAGGAGACCTTCGGCCCCGAGTTCGAGCGAGAACCGCCGGCGCTCAACTTCGGCAGGCTGGAGAAGGAGAAGAGCGCTCCCGCCGACGAGGACGACGGGAACGTGATCGAGGGCTCAAAGAAGAAGCGCAAGCGGTCGCGGCCGAAGAAAGAGGCCAAGGGCAAGGAGATTGCCGCGGAATGAACTCGCTCGGATTTACATGTACAACAGTCCTGTATATGTAGCCGGATGTACGGTATATAGCTAGAGAAGATACCCCCATAGGAAAGTGACAGGACAAGAAACTATCTACGGCATCTAATGGCCTTGTTCAGAACTTAATTCGTGACGCCTCGTCCGGTAGCTATCGATCCCGCTTCATCGCCCTTAACATCATTAAATACAATCACAAAACCCTTCCCATGAAGCCGTCAAATAGGTAACCTACAGCCAAATCCCCCATAAACCCAAGAACCAATACACACCCCTCCAAACAACAAACCAAGACTCATAAGACACAACAAGCAAGAACATAACATCTCACAACAAGAAACCAACCAAGAAAAAAAAAAGAGCAAATCAAATGGCATTCTCACCAAATATGTAATTAACTGCAGTACCTTAGCGATGAACCCCGTAGATAACCCCTATGCCATACCTACCTAAGTATTCATAAGTTATAACCCATACTCGTAATCCATATCTATCCTATACTCGTAACCCGTAACCTATGCCCCTATCCCAAACCCCGAATTCCCTCCCAACCCCAGAACCCAAAAAGATAATCAAGACGCTTCAAAAAGGCAGCGAGAAAAGGTAGGTAAATATTTTCCCATATACCTACAACCAGCACACACACACACACTCTCTCTCTCTCTCTCTCTCTCTCTCACACACACACACACACACACACACACACACCACACACACACATTCACACACACACTCTCTCTCTCTCACACACACACAACAAATAGGGGTTACCTACAGTACAGAAAACCCCCAACACCATCAATGAACCCCAGCACCACCACGATCCTCACAACCCCCAGCAAACCCCCCAACCCCCCAAAAATCGTGCAACCCGAACTTTTCGCCCCCCAAGAAAAGCAACCCCCTCATAAACACGTCTTCTTCATCCCCATCCCCTTTCCCCTTTCCCCTGTCCCCTTTCCCCAGTTCTCCCCCATCCCCAGCTCCGCCCCGAATTTACGTAGCGTTTTTTCCTCATAACGTCGTACAGTCCCCCTTTTCCCCAACCCGAACAGACAAAACAAGGCCAATTGAAACCGAAACAGCGTGCCCACAATAACAGCAGCAGCAGGGGCAGCAACAGAAAAGGGGGGGCCGACGGGGAGCAACAACCTGCTTAGATCCAGGCAGAATACGAAGGGGACTCAGCACCAGTCTAAATGCGCCGCTGGTAGTACACAAAAAAAGAGACCCGAAAATAATGAAAAGAAAAGTGAACCGACAACATCCGCATAATATAAGAAAGGGGTATAATGTGCGCATAACTCAAGACAACCCCAGGTAGTGCAGTGTAATGAGAAATGAACGAATACCGGAACTTCGAAAACCCTCACCGCCCGGCATTATCAAGGGGTATATATCATCATCTCCCGTTCATTCAGTGACCACCTCGTCGCAACCCCAATGCATTCCTCGAACCAAACGCCCCGAAATTATCGGCCATCCCGTTCCTGTTATCTTGGGTCAGCTCAGGCGGATCCATGTTGAATGGCATGAACCACGCCGAGCTCGGCTCGGGGACGAAACTACCAAGTAGACTATCGTAACTCCCTGGCTCCCCGCGAGTAGAATTCGTTTCGTTTGCGCCACTGACATCACCCGCACCAGAGGTACGACCCCCCAACGCATCCCAATCCATCAGAGCCCCAGGTCCACTGATGGTCGTGGGATCCAAGCCACCATACGCATTGAATAGGAGCTGACGGTCTAGCTGTGGTAGAAAGTTGACTTGGTTCGCAGGCGACGGGGAGAAAACGTCTGGACTATAGACCATCCCCGGATACTGGTAGCCTTGACTGTAAACGCCATGGGGAAGCCCGCCAGTCATAGGCGAGACAGGTGACATCGCATGATAGTTGATCGTGGCGGCATCCGGCCGTGCTCTTGTGTTAGATAAATGGTGGTAGGTTGCCGGGTCATTTGTCTGGGCACCCAAGCTGAAGGTGCGCTGGACTTGCTGCTGCTGCTGCTGCTGTTGCTGTTGCTGTTGTTGTTGTTGCTGCTGCTGTTGTTGCTGTACTTGTTGAATACGTCGTTGTATTTCCTCCGGCATACTAGAGTTGTTTAGGTCGGTGAGGATAGGCTCAAGTTGTTGTTGTGGTTGTTGTTGGTCATTTCGCGTGTTGCTATCTTTCCTGGGCAAAGTCTTCCGCTTGGCAGGAGGAGCTCCACTAGATCCAGCATCCTCTCGTCCCTCACTCGCACTATGCGGTGGCGAAAGTTGTGTAAAAAACTCCTCGACAGTGTGTAGCACAGGTTTCTGTTCTAGGACTGCATCGTCGCCAGTCTCCTTTTCTTTTCCCGGAGCGGGTTCTACAGTTTGCGATACACCATGCGGGTACCGATCAAACCAGTCGCCGTATTGAAAGATGGGTGAAGATGTAGCCTTGTCGTTCGCCGGTGTCCCTTGCCTTGCCGCCTCGGCGCAAGCATTATACTGCTCGCGAAGGTTCTCCGCCATAAAATGAAACATTGCCCAATATCGCTTCATCTTGGCGAGAAATTTGATATTTGTGATGAGATTTCTCTTAGCTATCGTTTCCACAGCAGCGTTTCCCGAGAAGATCCCAAAGATGTGTACAGTGCTAGACAAGAAGGCACAGTAACCGACGAAAGGAGCCGCTATTATGTACGACTCGGCGTCCTTGAGCAATTCGGATATCTTGTTTGCGGCGGCGAAAGCTCTGGAGCCAGCCTGTGTCACGAACGTTTGCGGTACATCGGTCTGTAAACGACCGTTCGGGGAGGACACGGCAAAGCGATTCATGAACAAGATATTCTGTTGGACTGATATGTGCAAAAAGAGGAATTGGTTGGCCATGCCCTCCGTCTTGTGCAGGTGAAGATTTTCAGCGCTGTACTTCAGTCCATCTGGCAGATTGGCCGGAAAGTCCTCAGCTTGTCTGAGAAGACCGGCATACCCAGAGTCATTGTCCCACATTGAATGCTCATCTACCTCCTTCCCACCCTGGTTCAAAAAGCTAATGATTCTCCCCCACAGCGCAATAGCGCGTATCATATAGGCTGCGACGCCCATGTTGTCTTTCGCGTCGAATAATTGGCCTTCGTCGGTAGGTACCGGATGGGGGACTCGACCTCCGAGGTCTTCTGTTGGCCCCGGCATATCGAGCTGAAACAGCTTTTCTTTAATGGGCAACTGTATCCCAATGGTCTCTTCCCTTACAAACATCGGCCGATCCGTACCGGAAGAATTGAAACGATCCATTAGAAAACAAGCCCACATGGTCCGTCTTCTTATCTCTCTATCTATGAAACTGAGACGGGTGGGTGGGTTTGGCCGCATGGGATCATACTCTAGGTCCTTGTGCAATTGCAAGGCATAGGCCATCCTGGTGGCTTGCCCACCTAACGACCAACTTCTCCCACCATGACATGTCCCGAACTCATGCAGGCCAAGCAGAAGTAAGCATGTCAGAATAGTAATGTTGGGCCATTCGTACCGGCGAATCACAATATCTCGAGCTGGTGCTGCCCATTCCTCTCCACGAAGGAAGTTGTTTGTCGTCGCAAATCTCGGGTGAGTAGAAAACCTGGCCGAAATGGCGCACACGGAAAGTACTAAAACGGGCGGCAAGGTTCCCGCCCTACGGTTTCTGTTAGTGGTATAGAGAGATAAAGCTCTTGGGGTATACAGACTTTAACTTTCGGATATAGCTCGGTTTATGAAGTAAATGATAAGCTTGCCCATAGATATTGTCAAAAAAGACCTCGGCTAGATGTTCTTGGATGTCTTTGGGCGGCAGCGATCCTGCGCCTTCGAAAAGGAGCTTGTTTTCCTCATTGTCTTGCACCTGCTGAGGCGGTGGCTTACTCGAACTGTCTGATCTCGGCCTTGTCGAGCCACGAGCCCAGTGCTCGAGCTCGGTCCCGAATGCTTCCTCTACCGGGCGTTTCTTGCCCGATTGTTTGCTCTGAGAGAGGCTCCCGGGCAGGACCGGCTTGACAACGCCCCAAACTACGCTACTACTTGATGTGTCTTGCTCACTCTTTGGCACGATCTTGATAATCCGATCTTCCATCCTCTTTAGTCGTTTGTCTAGCATGGCCATATAGTCGGTTCTCGGAGCCGCCTTTCGAGTTGTGACTTTGTATACGCAAGGAATTCGGGAGCGAAGACAGTGCTTGCAAGCCGGTTTCTCTCCAGAGCAGCGAATCTTCTTCCGCCGGCAAGCAATGCATGCCAGAGGTAATCGCTTCCTCTCCTTGCCCGCCTTCGTCTTCAATTCGCTCCAGGCTGGCGTAAGGTCGGCCTTGCTCTCCTTCAACTTCCCTCCCAGGCCAGTACCATCGCCAGGCGCGCCGGTAGAAAGGCCAAAGTCATCAGACATGTTGTCTTCGAGGGAATTGTGGACATCCTGGGGACTTTCCTGGCTAGCGTGTTCCGCATCGTCCATGGCTTGAGGTTGCTTGAGCGAGGAGGGCGCGCCGGGACCCGCAGCGGCCTGGTGGTCCATAGTCGTCGAATCGTTATTTTTATCGATTGGCAAGTTTGAGCTGGGGTTAGGGGGATTGAAAATATCTGTTGTATGTTCATCAAGGGACATCATCTGGTCCTCATCAACGAGACTTTGCAGAGGAAAGGTAAGGTCGGAGAATTGGGGGAGCTCAAGCGATCCCTGGGGAAGGGTAGGCTCGGGCTTGAGGTCAGAATGCTCGCTGTGCAGCGAGAAGCCATTCAGGTCGGTGGAATTGGCAGGGTTTGATTGAGTCTCGAGCTTATGGACAGGCTGTGCACCATTTACATCCCCGGGATAAGAAGGGATTTTTCGACATGACTGATTCAATGGCATCGCTACATATATAGTTCCGCCTTCTTCGGGCATCGGAATGAAAATCTATATTAACGATGCATGCGCGTCCCTACTCTACAGCGGACGGTCGAGCGCCTATCTCAACTCGGGATTCTCGGATGCGGGCGTTCAGCGGCGTTGACTCGCGGCTATGGCAAATGGCCCGGCGCGACTGGATGCTCAGCCGTTTTCTCTCGGTCCAGGCGTAAGAAACCAGGCGTGGGAGGTCAGTGGGTGAGTACGTCATGACAGTCAGCGGGCTTTATCAACTCGACAGCATGGTGGCTCCCAGGGAGGCGGATGAGGCGGATCGGAGGATGCAAGCAGAGCTTCGCGGGCGCGGGCTTGGCGGAATTAAAAGAGGTTGCAGCGGCTAGAAGCAGCAAGCGTCCGCAGAGAAAATTGAAGTGATATGAGGGGTACTTATACAAATGTCAGACGAGAAAAGCTGGACAGGACGAGGCAGGATTTAATGAGCCAAAAGTCGAGGGTTTCGGCTTAGGTAATTGCTGGCGACGCTAGACCGGGCGAGGAAGGGCCTCCCTGGCTTTGTTACCCGTTCGCACCTAGCGAGCAGGCCCACGTCATGGCGACCCGGGCACTAACCCACAAGCCACACCTTTTTGCTCGCCGTCCGCCGGCGCGCCGACCCAGCCTCCCGGCCAGCCAGGACCATCGGCCACCCCCGCTGAGATAGGTTCTGTAGCAGGCCTAGCAGGGCATATTGCATGGGGGGGGGCATCGCCGCAGCAACACGGTGATGGCCGAGATACGTCTTCGGCCGGCCAACGGGGTAAGCACGTTAATTGGAGGTTGAATTGGATGGACGGAAGACTTGGCACTGCCAAGCTAACTGCTGCGTTTCGCGATGGACCCTGGACATGTACTGCAGAATCCGTCGCAAATTGTGCCTGTGCTTTGGCCTGCTAACAACCAACAGCTCGAGCAGCTCGTCTCTTCGCCTACAACTCACCGCACCGGCACTCGACCGGTAACCTATACCTATAGACTATAGATACTTCGTATCTAGCACTCCTAATTGAAACGATCAATATACCCAGTACGTATGAAGTAAGTGCGAAAGAAAACACTTACTCAGTCCGGGAATACCTGCGACCTGCGACCTGGCGGGACGTGGTAGGGTTGATGCGACGTTTTCCAGAATGTGTCTCTCTCCGCCGATCACTGGCATATCCGGCCGAGCGGAGCGAGTAATGTGGGTATGGTTACAGCGGTGGTGAGGGTGCGAAGCAGCTCTGCGGTTGGGGAAAACATGGGGCCGTGAATCCCCGCTCATCTTACGGCCCTGCTCGTAGTCAGCATCGCCATTACTTAGTCAGCTGCCCGGTTCGGCCACTGACAATCGGGATGTGCTCTGCGCATTATGTAAGTTGCCTACATCGGGGTCTGTGCAGGGCATCCGAGCACTTCCAGCACACGAAGAACGTGTATGTTAGGTATACTTTGTAGGGTATGTGCTGCTGAAGGGATGACGACAAAAGGATGGAGCGTGAAGTCGTCTACAAAAAGGTGGTCAGGTAAGGCACTTACAGCGAACAGTGTACGAAGTACCGGTACTCAGCATGAAGTGGTCAGTTGTAAGCTCGTGATTACAGTGCCCGGCCATGGTGTCTGAGCCACTATCCGTAACTGCTTACAGTGGCTTCCAGTGATGCTCCCGCTATAATTACAGCGGCATCGCGCGGTTGTGTAAGTAGCAGAACTGTGGGTCGCACGGTGTTATAAGCCGTTGAGCGGTCTTGGCGGGTCCGAATCCTTCTGTCGTGACCTTCGCGATTGGAACTTCGTATGGATCGCAGATACGTGCTCACCCGCGTCACCGAGCACGTGAATAAGTCGCAGAAGCACTCGATGGCACGAAGTATCTAGTCAAGACTCGAGATATCCTCAATGATCCTCTCTACTACACCCAATTCCTATACTCAATATACAAACATCACAATCGCCAAACGGATCCATTCGCTGCTTCGTTATTGGAGCCGCACTTACTGCCTACGGGCATGATACGCGCCAGGCCCACACCGGCCAAGGAGAGCAATCCAACGCCGACACGACGGCGCAGCCCAACACGTATGAGAGAATTCAAATCGCTGAGCAGTCTCTTAATTGCAAATCTCGGCTAACGACGCGAAGCGTATACCTACCGGTGTTGCAGGCGTTTGTCCATGGGCCTCCAAACCCGTATACCTAATGCGACGTCAATCAAGCATTGCCTCAAAGTTCAATTCAAGGGACATTCAACCAAGTTTACGCAGTACAGACCGCCTACACTGATTCTATCTAGTGTACCCAGGTCCTCAAGTAGATGGCTCAGCAGCTACACCCATTAGGTACAGTGGTCGGTCATTTGTGTTCCGAAGACATGTCTTAGGGAATCCATGCCCCCTACGTAGTAGATTACACATGACTGTCCTTAATGCTCACTCCGACAAACGATAAAACAAATGGTCTCCTAGTCTAGGAAGCTAACCTGACATAGCAGCGAAGAAAATAGGGCTGAGCTGGAAGCTAGGGCGCTCTTCTCGTGGCACATCGCCGAAGGAATGTACAATAAAACCGACGTTACCATGGCCCACCATTGCCACCATCAAAACAGTATCCTTGACTCAAAAGGCATACAACCCTAGTTCACAATGCTACTATTACTAGGCAGGCAGCGTACGCCACATGAAGGGAGACTCATGACAAACTGAATAATCCTCCCAAAGCAGGTGGCTCAAATTACGAACGGGTACGAGCTATCTAATACACTAGATACAGAATTGCCGCAAGACTTGGACCCGTACCATTGGCGAGCGTAAATTACAAGATTTCCGCCGGGTCTATGATACGAAGTGCAAACGGCACAGCAACGGTGAATTCAGCATTTGAGGGCAGGGGTGATGGTATCGCTTTTCTGCTCTCAAACTACCTAGAAACAATTGCCAACACGACATCTTTTCCGAGTTCCCCCGGGAACCGATAAGCTCAATCGGCATATCACGTTCCTCGTTGAATCAGAAATAGATCAACGGGCCTTTCGCATTGTAACGGGATCAATATGCTGGCTGGGGTCCGATACGGCGATCACTGATCGAAAATAAGTTGTCCACCATTCATATTGATGATTGAGGCACTAGCAGGGAAAATTACACATGGCCCTGAACCGGAAGGAGTCCCGTTAAGATAGGGTGTTGGAGTCGCTAAGCAACATCTAGGAACCTAGTATGGTATATCGCCTCACTATTAAGACGACGGAAGGACTCCGCCATCGCTGTGAGGATCCCAACTTAAGGCACAGGTGAGTAACTGCAGATGATCGAGCAGTCCACCCTGATGGCGTTCTACTTTTAGCGATGTGACGGTATAATGCCACAGTTGCGCTCCGCGAGAATTGTCAATACCAAGTATCTTACTATCTATGGTAGTAAGAGGATACTCAAAGCGAACGCTCAATTTCCAACCTATTTTACACTGAGCAAGATTCTTTCCAACTGATATCTGGGCTCTGTGGGATTCTGGTATGTCAGAGAGATACCCGCAACGAAAATCCATCTCACTTTCCGGAGCCGAGAGCCGATGTAAGTCTGGAAAACAACGAAAGTCTATTCCAGCAAGAACCTCAGATTTGACAGTCATTGGGACTCGAATAAAATTCAACATCATGAATATAATTATAAGAGCTACCACAACTACGCACATATCTTGGTCGCATAAACCAGTCGACCTCTAATCCAAACTCCGACTTGGAACGGCTTCGCGGCCATTTACCGCACCTATCCTACCCTAGCAGCTAGTTTCGACCAACAGAGACCATCCGATTGTTTATAGGCGTGAGATGCTTCACCGCTTACAATAATAACAGGCTAAATCCTAAGCGCCAACCCCCTGAGGAACCAAATAAGTGTCGTCGCCGTCGGCTTGGTTATAGTAGGCGTCGATGTTAATCGATTTACCCCCCCCCCCCCCCCTTTTTTATTGACACAACGCCAATCATAGATGGTCTTTCCGGCGAAGAATTTCTATCCATCCTCGTATCATTAGCCGCAAGCTTGATTGGTATCGGCGAGGTCAGTTCAAGTGTAGGCAAAGACCAAGGACGTCAGCGGGGCGAGACCTACGACGATACCTACTGGAGAAAGCAAAGAGAACAGACACGATAGTAACTATGGGGACTCAGAAATACGTAGTCGTTGGGGTTAGCCGCCTCCCCTTTCTCGCCTCCAGAGCGATTCAACTATTGCAGGCCCAAGTTCTCACGTATCTATTCGGCGTATCGCCTACTGCTCCAGCGCTTAGCCCAGGCCCTCGAGTCTATCTAACCATCGAGGAATTGCACATGACGAAGCGGACTCGAGCCTTGGCAGGTCAGCACGCTGCATATTACAATTCGGTGACAAATGGTGCATTCGGTGATGATAATTATTAGGTCAGAGTCACATGTCCACATCGAGCCGGCCATTTGGGCGTCAGAATGGGACGAGCTGCAGTTCCAACTGAATAGCGACACTCCTTTTAGTCTCCGTCTGCCTTTCTACTCTTCCACCTTCTTACTCTTCAGTAATTGAGCATCAAGGCATTCTTTAACATGGTCAGGAACCTATACGCAACTAGATAGGTTAACAGAGACCTGGATGTTTTATCCGACAATTCAAGATGCGGTCACGGCGCGATTGGAAGTCCAGTCTGGGAATGCGCACCGGAACACCAGATTGCTCCAACAACATAATGCGATATCGCGCCCAAAGGATTCAATGTGCTCGTCCTATATAGCCAATAACTTGAACGCTACGGAGACGGCGTATGATTATTCGGCAGCGGCTGTGATCCGGCGGTCTTTCTATGTCGCCTAGATACTACCTATCCACGGCCTGCCAGGATCCAGTGTGAAATGATATATCCAGATGTGCCCATCATACTCACCCCGCCAACCACGAAGCAGTCTCAAAATCCTTACGTCCCCGATACGATCCAAGCGATATCCCAAAACATCACAATAGGTCGCCCCATTATCGAAGACGATCCACGGTCTAATATCACGGTTGCGTCGAGAAACCCTGCACGAGCCATGTGACGGGGATAACCAACCATTTTCCAAACGGCCGAACGGTGCCAGCCGGTCAGGTTACATCGCGACGCAGAAATTCTTCCCTAACCCTGGCCATTACGTAGCAGCACCGAGTAAGCAGACGCGGCAAGGCACAGATGAATGGACAGTAAACAGTCCAGCAGCGGAATAAGAGCAAAGTCCCATCACCAATGGGAAAAAAACAAACCCAAATTGGGAAAAAAAAATATAAAAAAGAAAACTGGAGAAACTTGGAGTTACCTGCGTCCGGAGCAAGTGACGTCGAAAAACAATATAAAACACCCAGCCTGACGTCGCAGCCAAGCTCGTCCCAACGCTTGGCGTGGGGGGAGTACATCCTGGCGGATTGGTCGCAAGGCCGTTCGACTTGGTAGCATCCAACGTCGGGGAGAGCGAAGTCCGCCCGGGGGGCACGCTGCGCGCGAAGTTCATTGGACGCTGTTGTATCTACATTCCCACCCAATCCGCATTTCTTTACTTAATATCTCATAATCTCTGAGATTAAATCCCAGACACGCATGACATTGTCAATCAGGCTGCTCTCGTTGGCCCGCTCTCCGGGCTCGCATTCGAAGCTTATGCGCCCTCGTACTCGAAAAAGCCCGGTGGGTAAATCGCATGAGACAATCAATATCCGGACGGATTCATAGCGACGGTTCTACATCGGTGATCCGCCATGAACTAGACTCAGTACGGTGTGAAGTCCGCTTTCACAAGCTCTAGGCACAAACTAGAAGGGAAATGAAAAAATGACTGTTCGGGGCAACAGGAGGAGCGACGAAAGATTCCCATCCGAGCACCGGAACCAGGGCCCTACGGCGCAGAGGCCCGGCCCGGGCCGTGATGCGGAGGATCCGCGGGAAAAGGAGGCCGTGCAACACGCCGACTGCCAAGGACCTCAACAACACTAAAACCCCAAACCGAACCAACACAAAGAAACAAAAGCAAGGGAAGCAAATTACTATACAGATACAACAAGACTCAACAAGTTCAATCCTAAAGGTCACTAAGGCCTAACTCAAGCCCATCATAAAAAACAATAAAAGCCTTCAACCGCCAAGTTTTCAAATCTTTTTTAAAAAAGCGTACCTAGAGCTATAGGCAGGCATAAAGCCAAATGAAAAAAACAAACCCCAATCTTCTAAGCCAGTTTCCCCTGACTCCCCCAACCAGCACCATGTGAAAAGCCACACCCGAGATCGAAATGCAAGGACGAAAACGCCTCGCAATGCAAAAAAGAAAAGCAAGGCTCTCATAAAAAAAAGACCAGAAAAAAACACTCCCCTAATCACCACACAGCAGAAAAGGCAAATCCCGCTCCCTATTCCACAAGCAAAACCAACACGGTAAAAAGGCGAGGGAAAACGAAACCCTCACCCGCCCACGTAAACAGGGATCCCATAAACGCAAACAGCCGCAGCAGTAAGGTATTTAAACCGACAAGCCTCCCCCTTAGCCCGAGCAACAGCCTCGACCAAACTAGCACCCCCCCGATCCCTACCACCAGCACCACCAGCACCAGCACCAGCACCAGCACGACCCTTCCGAGCCCCCCGAGAAGCCGCCCCCTTCCCCTTCCGCCCGCCCTTCCCAGAACCATCCGCAAAAGTGCCGCGCGGGAAAAGCCCCCACTCCTCAAACAGAGCGCCAGCAAAGCGATCGATATCGCGATCCGTGACGTCCCAGAGCGTCCCGACGACAGCCGGCGCGCCGGCAAGCATGTACCCGCGCACGGGGCCGTAGGGCTCGAACTGCCCGACGTGGGTGAGCGAGGCGGAGCTACAGCCCATGAGGAGGGCGACGGCGCGGCACTTCTCGAGCTGGCGGATCGTGCGGCCGCGGATGTACTGCGCGCCGGAGCCGTGGCCGAAGTACAGCAGGACGTCTCTATCCGTGAGCGCGGACTCGAACTCCGCCTCTGTCGGCGCGCGCGCCTCGATGTTGTTCCACGACGGCGGGAGCGAGGACAGGGCCTCGCCGAACGTCGCTTGCGTGTTGGTTAGGTCTGCGCTTGGGTTTAGGATGTACGTCCCCGAGTCGATGGACACGTAGTGGCCTGCGCGGGGCGCGGGGGTGGAGTCCTCTGAGTCTGATTCGGGGGTGTCTTTGTGCAGGGGGGAGGCGTTCGCTTCCAGGATGGAGCGGCGGAGGTGATCGAGGGATAGGACGCGGGAGACGGGGAGGCCCTGGAGACACGGGAGGGATTCCCAGGGAAAAACGTGGAGGGATTTGTCGAGGATGAGGATAGTATGGGTTCCGCGGTTGTCTTCTTTCAATTCCTTTGCCGTGGTGTGGTATGCGTGTAGCGCGTCGAACGTATCCACGACCATGGCGTCGAAGTCGATCTCGTCATACGCGTTAGTCTCGCCATGGAATTGCAGAACATCGACAACGAAATACAACAGATCCGTCAACGGCTCGTCCAAATCGCACCCAGGAACCGAAGCATCGCCCAAACCGATAAAAAGTTCCAGAATCCTCGGATCAAGGCTGACGTTCACAGCCGCCTTCTTCGTCTGTCTGCCCCTGGGGATCTGGCGTCGGGAAGGCAGGTACTTCTCAAGGATGATGTGGAAAGTCGTCTGGAATCTCGCCAGCAGATTAGACCGCTTGTGATGTTGCGTGAAAATACCCCTGAACCCCCCAAGCCAGGTCGACTCGATAGTATCAAGGAGTTGTTTGAGGCGCTCATCTATCTCTTCGCGCTCCGCCCACCACGCCGCCTTCGCCCCCTTCCGACTCATATCCGGCGCATCGTGGCAAGTGCGGTTAGCTGCTTCGATAAGCTCGAGCAGCTCCGCACGGCCCTGCTTGAAGTCGAACACGTCGTTGTCGGCGTCCCTGGAACAAGCCCGGTTGAGAGGCAGCCGCAAAGCGAAAGGGCTGAAACCCGCCTGTAGCTTGGTAATGCACAAGTCGTTCTTAGTTTCGTCCAACGATAGAGATACGACGTCCCAAGTGCTGGGGATAATATCCACGTATTCCTTCTGGAATCGGTTTATGTCGATAAAGTGCCCGAGACTGCCACGTCTCGGATTAGGGCTGTCGATAGGCATCGGCCAGAATTCTTTGCTGTCTTTCGCCGCGTCGCAGCGGTTTGCCTTCCGTTCGCGACGCCACGTCAGGTTCCGTGCTAGTTCGATAGAGCATGTAGCATACGCAGGATGACTCGCGCAAGCACTCGAAGGGCTGGTATTCGACAGTAGAACCGCGACGTTCTGTAGGGCTGCCGCGACGCGATGAACCAAAGAATTGTTGCCATTGCGCGTGGCTATAGAATGGGCTTCCAACAGGTATTTCTGGGCATCGAGCAAGTCGTGCACAAAGGCCTTCGTATCCTGCGGTGTTGGGCGTTGTTTGCGGGTCGGCGAACCCCGCTTCGAGACCGCTTGTCCATGGGGGCTCTTATCCCTAGTAGTCATAGCCACCGAAGGGAACGAAAGTGTGGAATCCTGGATGAACGAGAAGACCGAGTCATTGTCCATCTGTGTTAAGCTTTTGCCCATCAGGCTGATTCCAAGGAAGAAGAACGCCTGTGAGAGATCGGTGGACAAGCTAGAGAGCTGGCTTGCGCTTCGAAGGGTCGTGGCAGCGGCCGCCCAGTCCTCATTCCTAATCAATGCCAGGGATCGCGAGAAGAGGACCGATCCCTTTAAGGATTTTAGCTGGGCGTCTTCATCTGCGATTACCGTTGCCGTTTTCGTTGCTGTACTCGTTTCCTTGGCCACAGCCTTCTTTGATACCGTCTTTTTAGAGGATTTGGCAGCACTTGGAGGTCGTATCCTAGATCTTGGTAGTCGTGTGTCTTGGACTGGGGCTTGTGTCGACTCGTCCTCTAACTTGTCCCCAGTTAGGTGTTCCCCTTGGCCAGACTTCGCGACCAAATCTTTGAGCATTGCTTCTGCAGCCACCAAGAGTTGCGCTTCATCGTCCGTTTCTGCCGCTCGCTGATAAATAGAAGCAGCCTTACACAGGGCGGTGACCGTTTGACAAGACGGTTCCGAAGAGAGGAGTCCAGATTTGGCCTCAGTGACTAGCTCCAATGACCTCTCCATGTTCTCGGCTCCCATGGACACGGATGCTAAATATATGGTAGCTTGAGCAAGGTATCCCGAAGCGCCCATACTCTTGGCGATCTTTTGAGCTTGTTCGGCATAATAGAGCGTCTCTTGATACATGCCAAGATGCTCGTACGTTGAGGAAAGACGGCAGGTAAAGCGGTATAACGGATAGACCAAAGCCCAGAATTCCGGGCCCGTATTTGCCCGTGTGGTTTCGTAGTCGGATATACGAGAGCTGCTGAGGCTCGAATCTTCCTCCGATAACTCGGTTTGTGACAGATCATCGGCAGAAACGTCGCTTGAAGAGATTCTGCGTTGTTCGAGTTCGAGCCAGTCATGGAATAGAGTCTTGACGGCAGTCTTGGCGAATTTCAAAGCACGGTAGTTCTCGCCACGTTCCAAATAAAGGCTTGAGGTCAGGAACGACGCGTATGAGACGGATAGTTTGCGGCTGAGTCGGCTACTTCCTTTCCGTATCTGACCTGTCGGGTTGACCACTGCCTCGCGAGCTTCTTCCAGGTGCCTCTCGGCATCATCAAATTTGCCAATAGTGAGGTAGTATTCCGCCGCTGATAGATGAGAATGAGACACGACGTCACCGGATATTTGGGGCAGAGTGACTCGTTCCATAATACCCTGTAAAACCTTCTCGGCCTTGCTGGACCGGCCAAGAGTAAGGTAATGCAGACAGAGAGCAGTGCTGTGTGCTATATATGACTCGGTGTCGTTGTCGTCGATAATCAGCTGAGAAATAGAAGCAGTGAGTTCAACGACGTCTGTAAGGAGATTTTGTAAACCTTTCATCCTCGCGAGATCGGCCAAGGCAAGAAGAGTTTGGAGTAGTTGTCGCGGATCCTCGATATGTTCAGCTAACTGGGTAACTGACTGACAGCTAGCAGCCGTGGATTTCCATGTTGATATGGCCTTCTGAATCTCGGGAGACTCGAGCTCACCACGGGATAGTCCAAAAACGCAGACCGCATATTGACGTAGGTGCGGACCATAGCGCGCAAGATGCGTATCATCGCCTAATAACCCATCCCGCAGTCTCGCCAAGGCCACCTCGCTTTCCGCCCGTAGCTTCTCCGCCTGATCTGGTGAGTCGATGCTAGTAGAGAGCAAGACGAGCAAAGACCGGAGCCGTCTGATGGGATGTTGTTCGGCAGGAAGCAACTGTAAAAAATTGAGGATAATCGGATCCGACATATCCAAACCACGCTGGTTGTTCTTGTTATTTATCAAGATAAAATTTAGATCGTGTTCCGCTGCGGTCGCTTTGTCGTCACCCGTAAGCAACCAAGTCCAATCATTGGGTTTTCGCTCCAGCTTTGCCAAGTTGCAGATAGTGCGGGAGAGCAGTTCTGATTCAGCGCTGATGGTCCATGAATGCCGTAACGGCTGCGATGCTAAACTGGTGGTTATGGCCTCAACCGTATCGCAGTGGACCAAGTGATCCCTGATTGAGCGGAGAGCATCGATGGCATCATCCTTCCGGTTCGAAGCTTTACATAGTTCAACGAAAGCCTCCCACTTGTTGAAGAGCTTCGCGCGGGCCTGCTCGGATTCTGACTGCTGTTTGACACAGTCGATTGATCTTTTGAGAGCGCGAAGCGCGGTGACTTCAATGTTCCCAGTGTCTGATTTGTGGAGAGCTAGGTGCTGCTGGTAGTAAAGATGGGAGATTTTGACGTGATATGAGGCGGACGGGTTACTCTCCGAGCGGGATTCAGAGTTCCCCATGTATTCCAACAAAACCAGGCTGTCCTGAAGCATGGGGTCCATAACTTCCCATGCCGACCTCTCTTCGTCCAGATGTGTTTTTGTGAGTAACAAAGCCGAGTCAAGCACTTGAGCCTGGTACTTAGATAGAAGCTGGCGTCGCTGTTCAAAACGGAGGAGTTCTTTAGTTGCGCTGTTTGAGGCAGGTGGTTTACCCAGCCACCGAAGCGCAAAGCGAGGTAACTGAGCGATGAACTTTTCGAGAAGCTCCCGGCATTTCGGTGACCGCTCCGTAGTGCCAGAGGGGCGATTGATAACGATGTTGAGGGCGGCCTTTCGGAGAAGACAGAGGTTTACGAGAAGATCATCCAATTCCGCGACGCTTCCACTCAAGGATCCCTGCATGCCATCTAACACTTGGGTGATCAGGCTTTCGTCGTCGTCCGCCTCGGCCGAATCTTTCAGGGATAAAGCAAGGAGCTGAGCTGCAACCGCACAGCATTTAGCAGCCGAGTCGTCATCTGAGTTTGTAAGGCCCTTCCATTTGGATGCCCACTCCTTGGCTTCCTTTGAATTTCCGGACTCCTGAAATGCCTTAGCCAATAGCTGGTAAATTGCGGCTAGCGATTTCTTCGATGAGCCCAGAACCTGCAAGCCTAACATTTCCATCTTCTCCCAAACTTGTCCAAAGGCAGCTGCGAGCCTCGAGCCATGTTCCGACGGAGTTCTTCTCGAGAAAGCAGCTAAACAGCCAGAGAGCGGCAGCAATACGTCCTTGTCGATGTCACCCTTATGACCCGAGACGTTCCACGATTCCAATCGGGTGATTAACCCCAACGCCTGTGCTTCCAGTGATGCTTCCGGCGAGGGGCTAAGCCTCGGCTCCAGGGCGATTTTATCGTCCTTCGACGCTAGGCTCGGGGTTAACGATAGTAAGGTCTGAGACAGGCTTTCCAACTGTCTTCCTATTTTTACACAATCGGGCTTTTCCCCGCGTACTTGAGACAAAAGCAGGTTCAGGGGTGATGACGGGTTAGATGACCGTAGGAAAGGTAATATCGAATCAAGATGTGTAGTTTTATTCAGCTGGTATATGATTCGAAGGGCTTGTAGTTGCGTAGTGATGATAAAGCCCAGAAGAGGTCCAGAGTAGGGCCCAGGGGGGTAGTCCAAGAGGTCAGACAGTGTCTTGGGTGCTGTCCCGGCGCTTTTCGTCGGCGCAATATTATTCTTGTTTTCATTTTCAGTGGCCATCGATTCAAGTCTTCTCTTCAATATCCGCAACTCTTTGACTGCTTGATCAAACAATCTCAGTGCAGTCAGCTTGGCGACAAGAGACGACATTCCAGACTCTAGCTGGAAGCTAGGCAGTGTGATAGTACCGGACGTTTGTAGAGTTCGGAGAGTGGCAAAAGCTACCCGGGCGCATTCTGCAAGAGCTAGGCAGCCAGTTGAAGGGGGTGCCGGCGGTAGTAAGCTTGCCTTCGTTTTAACCGGAGACGTCTCGACTCTATTAAGAGAACGCGGTTGTAATGGGGTCATCGGCATCGAGTTTGATCTTCGAAGTCGAGTTCGAGCGGCGGATTTGGCTGCATTGCTCTTAGCTGGTGATGGTGCTGCGTTGGAAGCTGGCAGCGATTTCGTAGCCTCTCCTAAAGCTTTCAAAGTAGCATTGACGACCTGAGTAGCCAGCACCGCCTTCTCTTTCGGGGTCATGCCATCAGAGCCATGACACACATCTCCTGCGCCCTTCGTTGGTTTCTTTGCTGTTGGCTTTGTCGTCGTTCTCGCGGAGGATTTCGTTCTGGTGGGGGCTTGTGTGGGTTTTCGCGGAGGCTTGAGAGTAGAGGTCGACGATTCTTCAATATTATCTTGTCGCCCCTGGAGCAACTCTTTCAACGAGGCAGATATCGCGGGAGTGCATGTGGACACGGATGCGATGGCGGACCGAATGGCATCGGCCTGTGCAGTGAAGGAAGACATTTTTACGCGTAAGGGTATCGTGGATGTAGGCTTTTGTAATCATGTCGTCGTTGTAAACAAAAGACTGCAAATACAGATTTCAAAACGCCATGTCAATGCATGCAAATTGCGGGGGAAAAAGAGACAAAATCTAGGACGGGGAGCGTTGTGAGGGTAAAGCAGTCGAGATAGGTACTGGAAGTGCACTCTGCAGGCAGTTATTGTCGCTAATAAGCTCCGTTGTGTATGTCGTTTCCAGGATGTCGATCGGCGGTGGACCCGGCATTTGTGTACTTGTCCAAAACAGCGTTAGGCCCGGTCGACACGGCAACCAGCCGTCGAATGCCGGTACTTATGGGTACCGATATGCCCGGTCTGCCTACGCCTTATTTCCACTACATCTCAGGTAGACCCATGTATACAGTTTAGTACTGTATTACGCACAGTTTCGATAAATTGTCCAATGAGAACACCAGCGCACTCGCTGCCAAAATCAGGTCTTCCAACTCCGCCCAACAGGGCTTCATTACCACCTCGATGTATCTACAATACTTTGTATCCTGCCGTAGTATATTCCCTCACCTTGACTACTCCTTTTTTTTTCTGGAGAACACAATGGAGAGGATTCTACGGCAAGGAACTCTCAAGGCCTATGCGACTGCTCGAGCAGTCGGATCTCAGCGGGCCGTGTCAATCCTGAGCCAACACATCCGATATCAAAGCTCCGCACCGACCGTCATACAATCGTCCTTTTGGAAATCCCTGATACCGAAACCCCTTCGCCCGAAACCAAAACCGACCGTCGACTGGGGCACGCCGGAAAAGAAGAAGGTCAAGTCGAAGGAGTGGAATCCGGCAACCTTCTTCATCGTCATATTTCTATTCATCGGGTCCATGTCCATCCAGATGATAGCCCTAAAGAGAGACTTCGCGACATTTACGAGGCGGGCCGACGTCCGCATTGGGTTGCTACGTGAGGTGGTGGAGAGGCTCCAGAGAGGCGAAGTCTTCGATGTAGAAAAAGCCCTGGGCACGGGCGACGAGCAGAAGGAGTTGGAGTGGGAACAGGTCTTGCGAGAAATCGAGCGAGACGACATCCTCAAGAATTCAAAGAAGGCCGCCAAGGGGAAAACTCCGCCCGCTACACCAGAAATGACTAAATCGGAATCCGATTCAACGGCGACACAGAGCACCGAGGCAGCGAGGCCCAAGTCGACCTATTCGAACTTCTTCTAAGTTTGCAAGAACACGATCTACCGTGCTTATTATATATATATACATAGGATATCGCGGGGAACCCCCTTAGCTCAACGCATCCTTAAGGGCAGAAGCCTCATGTGCCTCCGTAGTAGAATCTGGATTTACATGAGCAGTCTGGAACCCCGACGATTGTCGAATTTGCTCTACCAACGCAGGTAGTAACTCAGTGGTAGACATTTCCACTCTTGCACCCTGAGCACCGCCCTGGGTTGGACTAAGGCCAAGAAAGAAATTGTACTCATCTCTCACACCTCCCAGATTGACGATCGCAATGGGCTTGTTTTTGTTCCTGGCTTGCCTGACTAGTCGCCACGCGGAGTAGGTAGCCAAGGATGTGCCTAGAACAAGCAGCTTGTCGGCATCGTCGACCATCTTCTCGGCGGCAGTTTTGACGGATTCCTGGATGCTCTCCCCGAACATGACGACTGCCGGCTTCAAAACCCCCGCCGTACTAGCGTGTGTCCAGGCACCGTCGTCATCGAGCCTGACGGCCGCACGGGTGCCGCTGGCCAGATACGGTGGATCCGCCAGACATTTCGGACAAGGCGGGTAGCGGAAAGTGGAATTAGGAACCCCCGGGATTTCGACATCGCCATCAGGGTTTATCTTCAATCCCTCGAAACTCCGATCGTCTGGATTTTCTGCATCCAGAGCGCCCGATGCGATGACTTCGCCCAGGAAGTCAGCCCAGGCAGGATTGAGCCTCGCCAAATCTTTTTGGAAGTCATCTCGGGGGACTTCTTGGTGGCATGATATACAAACACAGGACCTCAGATAACCATGTAGCTCAGTAGTCGGGAGATCGGGGTGTGCTTGGGCATGAAAAGAATCAACGTTCTGCGTTATGACGCTCCGGACCAGACCCAGGTCGTGCAAGTCCTTCACGGCAAAGTGAGTCGCGTTGGGCTTAGCCTTGTGTAGTGTGGCCCAGCCTAAAAAGCTCCTCGCCCAGTAACGCTTGCGAGCTTTGTGACTTTTGACGAAGTAAGAGTGGTAAATAGGCTGGTATGTGGGATTTACGCGGTAAGTGCCCTTTGTGCCCCGATAATCGGCAAGGCCACTGGCGACGGAAATGCCAGCTCCGGTGAGAACAGCCGTAGCCGGACGTGCATCCGGTGGAGACGACGACGACGGGGCTAAGAGAAATTCCTGCAGGGCCGCGAGAGCCCCGGATAGAGTGGTGGCGGACTTGGGGATGATTGTAGCAGCCGGTAGTATCTCCTTATACGGGATGCGCATGGAGGGCTTGCCCATCTTGAAAAAATTGCGGCTGGCAATGGCTATCTAGGCCGTTATGCCTCAAGGTGAAGCGTCACAGACTGTACCGGAGTAGAATGTTGCGGGTCAGGTACGCGTGCCGAACATTAGATGTAGATAGTAGCCGACGGTAGTCGAAGCTTCGCGGGTATGTTTGAAAATGGCATGGATGAGGCGTAAAAGAACAGGTACGGAGTTACGGACACACTCCGTTGAGATACCCACACTCTACCTGTTAGTGACATGTTGTGATTGGTTGAAAACCGTTACCGCCGTGACGACGTGACCTCGCCGTCGCGGGCCCGGCCGGGCTCATGTCTCGGCCAGCTCAGTCAACTAACCCCTTCAAGCACAGCGCAGAAACAGAGCTTGATGACGCCATCCGGTTGTTTCTAGATAAGTTGTTGGGTATCGGATCGCTCCAGCATTGCACATGCCGAGAGAATTAAAACTGAAGTGTCTTACACATATGACGTTGGAATAGCCTTTTAAAAGCGCCGATCATAGTGCTGGCACTGTAAAATGTGAAATGGGTATGTATGAATACTGGAACCCGGAAAGAAACTGACCTTCGATGAAGTCAGTTGCCTTGAACGAGATCTATTCTCGACCTACATTTGATTTCACTTACACGATAGTTACGGCGAAGTAAGCTGGGGCAATTTCATAGTACGGAATCGATACGCTCACGATCCGGAATCAAAGCCCGATATTTGTGAGCCAAGTGTCCTACTTCCATCGTGATTCCCTGGCTCGTTTCAAGTGAATGCTCTACAGTCAAAACTCATACGGTCACGACTCATAATGCTGGTAAGTTGACGGATGAGAGAAATGCCGTTGCCGGTTGATGAAGGCGGAACGAACCCGAGAATTCATGTTAATCATACGACATTGTAGCCATTGTGTCCCAGCAGTTGGTAACCAACTGCATCCAGGACCTGCGTGCTTTTCGGCAGTTAACAAAATTCTTATCTGTCCCATGTTAATAAGTCTACGCCGAGAAGCCTAAGTAGGCGCCGGGCAGAAGACTGCTGTCACAAGTATGTAGTTAGATCGTGCACTAACTCATAAGTAGATCTTAAAATGCTAACCCTGCCTACCTGTATCCGCCATCGCTCCCATGTGGGAGGCTTAAGCGCGAGGTGAGACCGTAAGCAGGAGGGTACCATCCAACGTTCGGTGCCTAATAGTGTAAGCAAATAAGCAGTAGGACTAGAGCGGGAGGGCGGCGGGGAGATGTAAGACGTACTATCCCACGAAGACGGATCGTCATCAGACTTCGCAGGGTAGACGCAGGTAAAGTGAAGTACGGGCTGAGGCAGACCCCGTCACCATCCATGCAGCGTGCCTAAATCGGGATTTGTTGTTGTGGATTCGAGCAAACTGTGACAGGTCCGGGGCTGTGACAACCCGTTTAAGTCCCATCGAGGCAAGCAAGGCGTAGAAAGATTACTCTAGGTACAAAAGGGTTCCTCGTATCCTGTCACCACCGACAAAGTATTTATCACCAGTCATTAACTCGATATCCCTTTAACTCGCCATCTGACAGCGCTTGCTGCGTCTTCATTCTTGGATTCCAACTCATCGCATCACTCAAGATGGCCAACCTCCCCGATAACACGTATGACCCAGCAAATTTCTGGCATCGACCAGAGAGGAACTTCAGGACTTCGGGGCGTCTGTACATTCAACATTATCTTACCCAGAAAACCATTGGCTGCCTCCTAGATCCGCGCGTCGAAAAGTCTATCGACGCCTCCAAACCTCTGGCAGTTGCTGATCTCGGCTGCGGCAACGGTGTATGGCTAATAGACCTAGAGCGTGATCTTTCCAAGAAGGGCATATCCGCGCGCCTCGACGGCTATGATATCAACGTCAACAACTTCCCCGCCGCGGCCTTCATCCCGGAGTCGATCACCCTCAAGAAACTCGATATCCTCTCCCAGCTACCCAAGGAAATACTAGGAACTTACGACATCGTTCACATCCGGGCATTCCAAAGCATCATCGTCAACCAGGACGTCACCCCGTTGCTCTCCGCAGTCCTGGCCCTGTTGAAACCCGGCGGCTGGATCCAGTGGGAGGAGCCCACGGCGGGTAAATTCCTCATCGACACGCCCTCGCCCGATGTCCCCAAGATCATGTGTGAGACCATCTCACATATCCTAGAGGCTGGCGGCAAGGCACGGGGGTTAAACTTCGACTTTATCCACCACGTCGACCGGATCCTGAAGGAACACGGCTTCGGGGATGTGCATATGGAAACGAACGACCAACGCAGGGAGGATATGAAAGGGTGGACTGACAACTACCTGACGGTCTGGGAGGACCTCCACGAGCTCTTCCCACTCAAAGCGGACAACCCGCAGGCGCCTATGACTAGGGAGATGTGGGCTGATATGTTCGCGAAGGCCGTAAGCGAAACAGAGCACGGTGTCGTGATCCACCATGGGCAGATCATGCTCGCCGTTGGACGAAAGGCCTTGTAGCAGCAAAAGATCTTGAGCATTGAAAGCTAGTTGTTCGCCCAAGTAGCCATACGAATGCGAAAAAAAAAAAAAAATCATTAATTCATGACGCCGTGACGATCCTTCCCGACTCCTTGGATCTATGTTTCCCTTTAATGAACACCCATCGCTTGCTCCATATCACCCTTCATGTATCCGCGCTCGATTCATAAAACAAAATCAAATCAAAATGCGTAGATAGACGTAGGCCCGCCAATACCGGCGATTTATCCCAGGCTATGTTGGGACCTGGAGTCTTTGCGACCGGACTGAACGGACAATGCCTGCTCGCTACAACTTTGTAACGATTCCCCCGGGACTCGGACAAGGGGATCCAGCTGATGGTTCTCCATTTCCGCGCCCTTCGATGTCGTAATATCTGGACTGCTACCGCCCAGGCGAGATCGCACATACGAAAACAGGCGCCAATAACCGGCCTCTGTTCTCTGGGCAAAGTCCTGGAACAGCACGAATGCTACGGGCATACAAGCGCAGAGGAGACCGACATTGAGCTCAGCCACACTAGGAAAAGGAAAGCGGTTATTACCTATTACGCTGTTTGAGAGTCAAATGAGAGACGGATGGCCTACCTAACTGCTAAGGCTTTAGTTATGAGCCATAAGAAGTCCACCGAGGGCCCGTCCAAACTCTGGTACCGATAGAGGGTACCAGCTATTGAAACAGCGATCGACCTAGGTCCCATCAGAGAACAGTTCCGAAAGCCCGAAGCTGTCTTCGGAGCCCTTACACAAGCCCGGTGAGAAAGATGCAGCTCACACCGATTCTCCGCCTGATAGGCAGGTTGAGTTTGAGCACCATGAAAACCGGGATGGCGAGGACGTAGAAGTCGGAAATGATGCCACCCACACCCTGGATGAAAGTGGTGATGCCGCTAGGATAGAGACTTCGCGCATTGGCTTTCGGCGAGCCCCATCCTCCGTCGCCGGGGCGCGGGACGAAGTAGTAGAGGAAGACGACTATCAGCGTTATATAGTAGATCGGGATGACGACGATACCTACCCACACGAAGACCGTGGCTCGATGCGATGGGCGAAAGAGGCGAAGGCATAGCGCTAAGATCGCCACCTTAATCAGGGGAGCGCTGACGGTGTAGAGAAGGGTTGACGTCAAGTCTTGCTGTGACTCTTTAGTTCGGATTCACTTTACGGAATACTTTTAGCTATATAGGTAGCTTGATGGCCATTCTTACCTGAAAGAGTGATTGTTTAAGCTCCGATAGTGGTATATCCCACTGATGACGGCCGTAAACGTCGTTGAGAACTAGAATAGGCATGGCCGTTAAGCTACGAGTATGTTCCGGGTTCTTGGGGCGAGCCCGGGACTAACACGTTACCAGACAGACGCCGGAGAAAGAGAAAGAGGCCGCCTATTATTTAGCGAGTAAGCCGATTGAATCGCCGCGACGAAGATGAGCCGGTAACGCACAGCGGCAGCAAGGAGCAAATCTGTTGCATGGGATCAGCGAAACATGTTGAAAAAGAAAAGGAACTAGATGGTGTAATTGCAATGTACAATCGTCTGCTCCCATCTGGCCATTTTTGACGCGAACGTAAATGCGTAGTATAACTGCCACCACAGCAAATGGCAGGGTCAAATAGACTGCTAACCTCCCAGCCCAGGAAGTGGAAGGTGGGTTGATAAAATTGCTCTGCTGGCCCGGAGGAGGTGGTGAGATAGGAATGGTTGAGAGATCAAGCCCGGGGGGCAGGCTGGAAGCCATTATGGGTTCGAGGCTATTTTCCCAGTGTTATTTTGCCTAGAATATGAAATCCGGCTGTTGGAGATGGCAAGCAACGCCCTTCGTACGCAGGGATGCCAATTAGATAATGATGATTTGAGTATCATTAATCGCCGCGGAATCAGGTGTCAATACGACGGCCGCCTCTCTAATAATTATATGTTAGGCCACGGTGGGTGTTGACCACGGCAACAGGGCGACTTGGCATGGAACCCAGAACTTCATGATTGACAAACGACCGAATTAGCCTAGAATCTGCGATGCTACCCAGAATTGCCCTTTACTGCAGGACTGCAGGACTGCGGCGAGGCACCCCTGCTCCTGTGTGTCTTTGGGGACCAGCTCGCCGACCAAAACCGTCGGCCCAGACTTTCAACTGGTCAATATGATCGCCATGATGCTTATTCGAAATTCTAGGTGGGTAAACCTGCTTTGGTATGCCTACGGGTTGCAGCTTTCTTTTTACCACAGAGGTGGCTTACTCGGGCTATATATAGTCATCATTCTAAAGCCGATGAATGTATATCGTATGAAGAACTCGGGAAAAATAAGGCGGGGGTTGGATCATGCGCGGGTCACATTTTGGACAGAATTATAAGTGGTTGATGAAGGCTGGGGTAAGCCGCCGCCCACCTATTATATGAAAGTTCCACCGAACCCAACGAGAAGGGCCTATGCCGGCGCGATGGCAGCCTACTTTACCCCGTACGTATTTCTTGCTCGATGCGAGATTCACATGGAAATCCTAGATATTCACCTGCCTACCTATCATATACGCGACTCAGCGTTGTGTAGACATAATACACTCTTACTAATGATATAGTCACATTTACCACCCACACAGCCGGATCTGTCGACGTATTTTTCGGTCAGAGCGTTCTAAAGGTACCCTCCAACTGAGAAGCTACCGAAGCATCCTGATACGGCGTCACCTGCCCTGATCCACAAGTAGGCCGTTTCCCCTGAGGGCCCTTCGCCTGATGAACCGAGATACTCCTACCGCTCTTCCCACGTAGTACTCGTCATGCTGCTAATGTGGGAAATAGGGCTGAAGAGAGTAGTGCGAGGCCGTAAGCAGTAGTATAGCGTATAGTATTACCAGTAGCAGCAGCTATCGGGAAGCCCGGATGGTGTGATATCCCTAATTTTAGTACAAGGCTGGTATGACGCATCTGGCCTGATTGAGGACTGTATTTTGAGAGCAACGAGGCTCCCCAGCGCTCACCAGATGATAATTTGGCTGAGTAGATGCTTGATGGTACTGAAAAGCAGTTCTCTCTAAGCACCTATTGCCAGAACGGAGAGCTGGTCTGAGGCATAGCATCAAAGCCAGAAAAGACAAGAGGTCTTGCATGGGGCGGAGGTGGACCAAGCATACCACGGGAGATCGATTCCATGGAAACCGCTCGGCTTGTTGGAATTAAACTTGGCTCTTAGCGGTCTAAGTAGCCGGTTTATTCCAGATCAGACTTCCGTACGGAAGTGGTCGACCGGATCCATCTAGAATGCGATTCTGAGGGTTGGCATATTTCGCCCAAGTATACGCCCAGTAGGCCGGGAACCATCCCGCCGTCGCCCAGTCCAGTATTCCCACAACTGCGTCCTCGCGGACCAGAATATTGAGGCTGCTAAGATCACCATGGGCCAAAAGCAGCTCGTTTCCTGATTGCCGATAGAACTCAAGCAGCTCGACAAGATCAGGGCTGAGGGTGCACCCGATATCCAAATCTACGTCGTCGACAAGTACTTTGTGGAACTCATGCACAGTGACATAAGGGCCCTGGATGGCAGACGGCAGTCGTGGAAAGGCTCGCGGTCAATACCACTAACGCCAACGCCTTTAGGGGGAGGAACTGAGCGAAGCTTCGTGATCATCTAGCGCCGCTGGTCCAGTATTCGTGTTTTCGATTCTTCTGTACAGTCTGTACGGATTTTCCAATCACGCCCTGGCATTTTGCCTTCCATGCGACGCGTGACGGTGTATGAAGCACCTTTATAGGTGAAAGTGTAGCTGGGGATGGAAGATTATAAGTGTCGTGAATAGAGAGGATTTGGCGTTTAGGGGGCCTTCTTTGCGATGGGACTGTTAGATTGTACGGTGTATTGAGTGCGAATAGGTGCCGGCGCACAGTACAGGTATAGGGGGTGCAGGGACCCGTATACCAAGAAGAACAACACAGAATACAACAATTCAACCCTATCACAGTCTTGACCTTACATTTCTTGACAACCACAACCCATCAAGCACAGGCATCAGCAGTCCAAGCACATCCCATGAGTCTCGGTGGTCAATTGATGACTGATGCCCGGGGAGATGTTATGCTGGCAGCAGCATTCTCTAGTTTAAGGACCAACAATGGCCGAAGACGATGCGGAGTGCTACTGCATTGACGAAGCCCGTTGCAGGCTATGTCAGTTCCAGCTCAAGGACGGAGAACCGGTGCTCGTAGGTACGCTCCGCACACGGAAACTCTTTTTCTGGGGAAACGCGCTCACCCTTTGGCTTGTCATTGTCTACCTAGGTAGTTGTGACGTATAGGACAGTGTATATAGTACTGATCACACTATTTGTACTGTGCGGCCACAACACTAAGGTGGTCTGTGCGCCACAACCTACTAGAT